>JALGBA010001311.1:0-282598 GCA_023970755.1 Azemiops feae
GAAAGAGAAAGAGAAAGAGAAAGAGAAAGAAAGAAAGAAAGAAAGAAAGAAAGAAAGAAAGAAAGAAAGAAAGAAAGAAAGAAAGAAAGAAAGAAAGAAAGAAAGAAAGAAAGAAAGAAAGAAAGGAAAGAAAGAAAGAAAGAAGAAGGGAGGGAGGAAGGAAAGAAGGAAGGAAGGAAGGAAGGAAAAAGGAAAAGAGGGAGGGGAGGGGAAAAAGAAAAGAAAAAAAGAAAGAAGAGAAAGAGAGAGAGAGAGAGAGAGAGAGAAAGGAAGGAAGGAAGGAAGGAAGACAAGAATGGAAAAAAGAAAAACAAAAATAGAAAAAAGGAACAGGAAGGAATGGAGGGAGGGAGGGAGGGAGGACATGAAATAGGGAGGAGGAAAGAAGGAAAGGAAGAGAGGGAGGTCAGAAAGAAGGCAAGGTAAATAAGGAGAAAGGAAGGAGGGAGACAGGGACAAGAAGAAAGGTAAGGCAATACCAACTGGAGAACTTTAATCCATCCAGAACAAACTCCAGGCCTGGTTTTGCACCTACCCCACCCCAGCTTCCTTGCCAATACCTTGGGTAACTTTGATTATGCCAGGAAGCAACCATGGCAACCTGGACAAACAGCCCTGGTTGCTAGGAAGAGGCCACAGCAACAAGCAGCTCGGTGATTAGGGTGAAGGACCAGACATCCTGCGCCCCTCCCCCCACCTTACTCACATGAAATGGCACCTCCAGGTGTTTGGACTGCAATTCCCAGAATTCCCAAGAGGTGGAAAGCTAGGGATTCTGGGAGTTGCAGTCCCAAAGGCTCACTAATTCTGAAAGATACCTCATGGGGATGAGACCCAGCACCGCCTTTCTATTCCATCTCTCCATGGCTTTGTATGGAAACCTCGCACCCGAGTCCTGAACTCATTTGATTTTATAATTTATTTACCTACACGTAGTCCTCGCTTTATAACCCGTTCATTTAGTGACCGAAGTTACAACGGCACTAAAAAGTGACTTAGGATCATTTTTCAGACGACCGTTGCAGCATCCCCGCGGTCAGGTGATCAAAATTCAGGCGCTGGGCAACTGATTCCTATTTATGACGGTCGCAGTGTCCCCCGGGGTCACGTGATCCCCTTTTGCGACCTTCTGACAAGCAGGGTCAACGGGGAAGCCGGATTCACTTAACAACCGTGTGACTGTAGCGATTCACTTAACCGTTATGTTACTAACTTAACATCTGCAGTGATTCATTTAACAACGGTGGTAAGAAAAGTTGTAAAATAGGGCAAAGCTCATATTTCACTTAGCAACAGAGATTTTGGGCTCAATTGTGTCCGTAAGTCGAGGACTACCTTGTAATTATTCAGATTCACTTAACAACCGTGTGTCTAACTTAACAACTGGGGTGATTTGCTTAACAACTGTGGCAAGAAACATCACAGAATGGGGCACAACTCGCTTAGCAACCGTCTTCCTTAGCAACAGAAAGTTTGGGCTCAAGGGTAGTCATAAATTGAGGACTACCCGTATTCACTCATTTACATATCAATCATTCTTTGACAGGTCCAAGGATTTTGGCCAGACCCATCATCTATGCATGACGTGTCATTTAATTGTGTTGATTTCCTTCAAGAACTCCCGAACTTGTTCTCTTTATCCCTCATAACAACAACCCTGTGGGGTAGGCTAGGCTGAACAGCAGGGCCTGGCCCCAAATCCCTCAGGGGTTTCCATGCTGAGGTGAATTTCCCCACTCTGAGCCCCACCTAGTCCTGGCAGTCGTCTTATGGGTCCTTCCCCCTTTTTTTCCTCAGGGTAGTCCCTTTCCCATTACAGGGAGTCCTCGACTTACGACCATAACTGAGCTCAAAATTTCTGTTGTTCAGTGAGACATTGGTTCAGTGAGTTTTGCGCCATTTTACGACCTTTTCTTGCCACAGTTAAGTGAATCACTGCAGCTGATAAGTAACACGGTCGTTAAGTGAATCTGGCTTCCCCATTGACTTTGCTCGTCAGAAGGTCGCAAAAGGGGATCACATGACCTTGGCACACAGCACCGGTCGTAAGTATGAACCAATTGCCGAGCGTCTGAATTTTGATCACGTGATCATGGGGCTGCTGCAAAGGTCGTAAGTATGAAAAACAGTCCTACGTCACTTTTTTCAGTGCCTTTGTAACTTTGAACAGTCGTTAAATGAACAGTTGTAAATCGAGGACTACCTGTTACAGGTAGGTGCTTGAATCACAACCACAAATTGGGATCAGAATTCCCATTGCTAAGCGAGGTGGTTGTTAAAATTGGAGCCACCTGCAATTTTTAGGACCTTTTTGTCACAGTTGTTTAAGCAAATCACAGCAGTCACTAAGTGAATCACAGTCATTAAGCAAAACCAATTTTCCCCCATTGCCTTTGCTCGTCTGAAGCCAGCTGGGAAGGTCACGAAAGGGGATTCCCATGACCGTGGGGATGCTGCAATCATCCTAAATATACCCTGGTTGCCAAAAAACCTGAATTTTGATCCCGTGGCCAGGGGGATGCTGCAACAGTCGTTAAGTGGGAAAACCGGTCATAAGTCACTTTTTTGAGTGCTGTTGTCATTTCAAATACTGTATTTCCCCCAAAACAAGACAGGGTCTTATATTAATTTTTGCTCCAAAAGAGGCATCAGGGCTTATTTTCCGGTTAGGGCTTATATTCGGGGAAATACAGTACTAAATGCGTATGTCTGGCTGACAATCTTAACTGGGGCTTATTTTTGGGGTGGGGCTGCGTGGAGAAAAATCAAGCTAGGGCTTATTTTCCAGTTAGGGCTTATATTTGGGGAAATATGGTACTAAAGGCATCCAATTGGCTATCTATCTTAACTGGGGCTTATTTTGGGGGATGGGGCTTCTATTAATTAATCACCTTGGCTCTTTTATGACTCGTGGACTTCAACTCCCAGAATTCCTGAGCCAGCCATGCTGAGGAGAAATGGAGAGGTTTCCATGCTGAGCCATGCCGGCTCAGGAATTCTGGGAGTTGAAGTCCACGAGTCATAAAAGAGCCAAGGTTGCCTACCCCTGCGGCTAGGGCTTATTTTCTGGTTGGGTTTTATTTTCAGGGAAATACGGTAGTCACTAAGTGAATGGCTGTAAGTCAAGCATGATTTGCACACACTCTCTGGATGTACCACAAATCAACCAGAGAAATCACCTTCCTTGAAAAGAAGAGTCACAAAGTGGGGGGGGGCTTCAGGCCCCATAGGGCATTCCCCCCCCCCCACGCACTTTACACTCTAAACCAGTGGTTCTTAACCTGGGCGATATTGCCCCCCAGGGGGCGATTACATTTTTCAGGGGGGCGATGGAACAAAAAGGGGCGATGCGGGGGCGAAGGAATGAAAAGGGGGCGATATGGGGGCGATGGAGCGAGAAGTTTTGGGGACACTTTTGAGACTTTTTTGTACAGTGAATCGCTGTATATCTGTCATACAAAAACATCAGATCGCTCGCTATTAGTGGATTGAATTGTGTTTTCAAATGTTCCTCTAGCTAGCTTCAGTACAAAACGCCGTACATATGTGAATACGCATCGCTTATCTTCATGCATGTTGCGCAGCAGCCTCTACCCATACAGTGGTGCGCCATTGGCCAGAATGGGCAGTGATGGAGGGGGGAGCGCTTCTTTTGAAACATCGTATGCTGAGTGGCTATCCCCTGTGACATTATATTTTCTTTGTGTCTTTTTAATCCTTTTTACAGTGTGCGTGACTATATATACTTTCCTCGAATCTTAATTTAGTTTCAGAGTTTTCGTCTTGAAATTCTTAGTTTTTCTTTTCAGGCATTTCACTTTCTTACAATTGAATTTTGTTTTCAGTGGTCATTACATTTAAGTGTCTTGAATAAATAAGATAATAATGAAATAAATGATTCACGAAGTTTGGGAATAAAGTGACGGGTGGCACCAAAATTTTTCACACAGTTGAGATATGGGAAAAAGACTGGAAATAAATTATTTGCATCAATATGTCCTGATGACAATTTTAAAGAAAACAAAAAAAGTATTTGCATAAATTGAAGAATTATTTCCTATGTTGTGATTGAGAGGTTATGTTGGGGGAGGGGGGCGATGACAACTTCCTCATTGGCTCCAGGGGGCGATTCGTTCAAAAAGGTTAAGAACCACTGCTCTAAACCACACTTGCCACAACCCCTTCAAAGCAATACAGGTAAGTCCTCAATTTACAACCGTTCATTTAGTGACAGTGCAAAGTTATAACGCCACTGAAAAAAGGGACTTATGACCGTTTTTCACCCTTACGACCGTTGCAGCATCCCCGTGGTCATGTGATCCAAATTCGGATGCAACTGACCTGTATTTATGACGGTTGCAGAGTCCCGGGGTCACGTGATCCCCTTTTTGCAACCTTCTCACAAGCAAAGTCAATGGGGAAGCCAGATTCACTAAACGACCGTGTGACTAACTTAACTGCAGTGATTCACTTAACCACTGTGGCAAAAAAATAAAGGTCATAAAATGGGGCAAAACTCACTTAACCAATGTCTCACTTAGCGACAGAAATTTTGGGCTCAATTGTGGTCGTAAGTTGAAGATTACCTGTATTTATGACGGTCACAGTATCCCGGGGTCACGTGATTCCCTTATGTGACCTTCTGACAAGCAAAGTCAATTGGGGAAGCCATATTCACTTAACGACCGTGTGTCTCACTTAACAACTGGGGTGATTCACTTAACCACCTTGGCAAGAAAGCTGGTCAAACCGGATAAATAAAATTCACTTCTTAATTTCACAGCCGTCTTGCTCAGCCCTGGAAATCTTGGGACTCCCGCCCACCCCCCCCTCGTGGTCGTAAAACGAGGACTCCCTCTGCGGTCCCCATCAGCTTGCATAATCTTGCCAGCTGAACTTTGATCGAAGCTCAACAGGTTTGCAAAAGCCACACCGTTCCCTTCCCAACAAGGAAATCTGACTTTTGGAAGGGAAAAAAACAAAACGAAACAAAAGCGAGCAAATAAAAACCCAGTTTTATTATTCAGGCCTCTGGGGAGTGTCCCGAAAGGAAGCAAAGGAAAGCAAAGCTTTCTTTTTATTTTCTCTTCCTTTTTAAAATAAAGTATTTTAACAAAAAGAGAGAGAGAGAGAAAGAGGAAAAACAGGAGGCGGGAGGAGGATTTGATTGCTTTGCAGAGGTTTGCAAAATCCCCGGGCATTTAGAAGGAGGAGGGGGCGTCCCGCCACATCTGGAGCAGAGAAAATTGCCTTTTTGCAAAAAGGGCAAGGGGAGGAAAAGTGGGCATTTTGCACGGCCCTGACACACTCACGGATTTTGCACACTCACCTGAAGGCTGGAGAGAAACGGGGGGGGGGGTGTCCAGCAGCCAGGAGCACCAGGCGCGTGCGAGACCCCCGGCGACAGCCACGCTCTGCAAAAACACACAAAAACTCAATACTGCTAATCAGCCATTAAATAAATACAGGGGCCAACCGTCCAAAGGCGGGAGTCAAACTCCGGACTGGATTGCCGGAACGGATTCAGGTGAGATAGGTCAGCTTACCCAGCCAGTCCTCCGGTTGTGTTGTTGTGTGGGTGTGACAGCTGTGCAAAGCCGGCCAGAGGAAGAGGCCAGATTCACTCCTGGCTGAGCAGGAAAAAGGAAATGTGACTCAGAGGGTGGACTCCAATTTTTCCCACACCCCCTCATTGTAAATAGGTTTATGGAGGTGCTAAATCATTTCGTTGCAAGGGAAGGAGATAAATATTCTATTTCACAGGCAGTCCTTGACTTACGACCACAGCTGAGCCCTCACAGTTCCGTTGCTAAGCAAGACAATTGTTAAGTGAGTTTTTCACCCCATTTTACGCCTTTTTACGACCCGGCGTGGTTGTTAAGTGAGTAACACGGTCGTTAAGCGAATCCGGTTTCCCCATTTGACTATGCTTGTCAGAAGGTCGCAAAAGGGGATCACGTGACCCCCCCCCCCGGGATGCTGCGACTGTCATAAATACGAGCCGCTTGCCAAGCGTCTGAATTTTGATCACGTGACCACAGGGATGCTGCAACGGTCGTAACTGTGGAGGATGGCCATAAGTTAAGTTTCTTCGGTGTTGTCGTAACTTTGAACAACCCCTAAACAAATGTTGTAAGTCAAGGACTGCTGTATATCAAAGTTTAATAAAGTTTCTGGCCAGGTAGCTGATGCGTTGTCAATGCATTTTAACTCACACTTCGCCGCAGCGACACAAAGACAGATTTAGTGCATTTTACCCACAGGTTGAGTCTTGTTGAGACAGCTGCCCTACGCAGCAATTGTCAGCATTGTGTGGTTGCAAACACCCGCTTTCAGAATCCCAATTTTCCTGATACGCAGACGGTTTACGAAAGTCTTCCAAATGTCTGTTCCTATTGCAAAAAAGACCCCTGGGGGGAAATCAAAATGCTTCTAAGCAACACATCTGTTATCAAGTTTTACTTTTAAAAGATTTGACTTTTTAATTGTGCCGTAGATCTGCCTAGCCCAGAATCCGGTTCATTAACCACATGGCGCCTTCCCCGAGCATCATAGGGTGCTGATGTGCAGACAAGGATAAATATCTGAATCAGAACAGCGCTGGAAGGGACCTTGGAGGTCTTCTAGTCCAACCCCCAGCTCAAGCAGGAGACCCTATACCTTTTGAGACAAATGACTGTCCAGTCTCTTCTTAAAAAGCTCCAGAGCTGGAGCACCCACAACTTCTGATGGCAAGTCGTTCCACTGGTTAATTCTCCTCACGGCTAGGAAGTTTCTCCTTAATAATAATAATAATAATAATCAAGTTGGAAGGGACCTTGGAGGTCATCAAGTCCAACCCCCTGCTCAGGCAGGAAACCCTATACCATTTCCGACAAATGGCTGTCCAGTCTCTTCTTAAAAACCTCCAGTGTTGGAGCATTCACCGCTTCTGGAGGCAGGTTGTTCCACTGGTTAACTGTTCTAACTGTCAGGAAGTTTCTCCTCAGTTCCAGGTTGCTTCTCTCCTTGACTAGTTTCCATCCATTACTTCTTGTCCTGCCCTCAGGCGCCTTGGAGAATAGCTTGACTCCCTCTTAAACTAGACATACCCAATTCCAGCAACCGTTCCTGATATGCTTTAGCCTCCAGTCCCCTAATCATCTTTGTTGCCCTTCTCTGCACTCTTTCTAGAGTCTCAACATCTTTTTTACATCGTGGTGATGATGTAAAAGCTAGTTCCATTAGCTTTTCGTCCTGTCTTCTGGTGCTTTGGAGAATAGCTTGACCCCCCTCCTCTTTGTGGCAACCTCTCAAACACTAGAATACTGCTATCAGGTCACCCCTATCTATTGTCAGGGAGGGGCCGTTCTCCAAACTGTGGTTTGATTAGATTGGGAAAATATATCCTTGGAAAAAAGGCTCCACACCCATTTGCACCGCTCAGGTGACCCTGAGGATACAGGTAAACCTTCCAATGTCCTCAACTTGACTCTCTAAAAGAAGGCAAATGACCAGCTCTCTGCAAGGAGTATAAATTCTTCCATTCCCCACCATCCAGTCAGAGCTGAAGAAGCTCCTAGGATGAGAAGCGAAACGTCTTCAAAGGAAAAACAAGAAAGTTCATTTGCCTCTTGAAAAAGCAGCTTTGGGACCTTGGAAAGGTAGTTCTCGACTTATGACTGCTTGCTTAATGACCCAAGTTATGACATATCCCCCCAAAAGGTACTTTTATATAGGTAAGCCCATGACCACGATTGAACCCAAAATTTCTGTTGCTGAGACAGTTGTTAAGTGAGTTTTGCCCCATTTTACGAGCTTTCTTGCCACCATTGTTAAGTGAATCACCGCAGTTGTTAAGTAAGATGGCTGTTGAGTGAATCAGGCTTCCCCATGGACTGTGCTGCTCAGAAAGTCACATAAGGGGATCACGTGACCCCAGGACACTGCGACTGTCATAAGTACGAGTCCGTTGCCAAGCGTCTGAATTTTGATCACGTGACCACGGGGATGCTGCAACGGTCATAAGTGTGAGAAACGGTCATAAGTCCCTTTTTTCAGTGTTGTCGTCACTTTGGTCAAATTTATAAGTCGAGGATTACCTGTATTTTAATTGCTACATTCTGTTGTTCCATTTCATACTAGATGGTGTATTACTGAACGCCGAATCTAAGGGGTTGTTTTTTTTTTTGCTGAAGATTGTTGGTGTTCTCCTTTTTGTCTGCAGGTAGTCCTCAACTTATGACCGTAATAGACCCTGCCCACCATGGTTGTAAATCGTGACCGCCTTAAAACAGATCACTGATATGACTGACCTTATTTTACAAATTCTTTTGCAGTGATTGTGTAGAGAAAACCATAAGTGTTAAGTGAAACAGTGGGATGTTTTTGCTGAAAAAACAGAAGTGAACGTCGGGTTTGGGGGAAACCGTTGTAAAATGAAGTCACATGGGGAAGTCAGCTGTTGGACCTTTAGAACTGGGCCATAAGTAGGAAGTCCATCCTAACTTTGGAGACTCACTAAAAGATTAGTCATAAGTCAAGGATTATCTGTACCCCTTTGGATATCTTTGGGAATCACATTCAGTACAATTAGTCCTCGTTTAATGACTGTTCAAAGTTACAATGGTGCTGAAAAAAAGTCACAACTGGTCTTCACACTTATGACCATTGCAGCACCCCCACTGTCACGTGATCAAAATTCAACCGATGACAGGGTCATGTGATAGCCATTTATGACTTTCCCAACTGGCTTTGAACAAGCAAAGTCAGTGGAGGAGAGCCAGATTCGCTTAATGACCACGTTATTTACTTAACTGCAGTGACTTGCTTAACAACCAGGGAAAAATAGGTCGTACAATCAGGCACGACATGCTTAACGACCCCCTTGCTTAGCCACGGAAATGTTGGTCCCAACTGTGGTCGTAAGTTGAGGACCACCTGTAATCAGAATCATAGGCTTGGTACCCTCATGACAAAAAGTTGCCGTACTTGAATAACGTGTCTACAGGTAGTCCTTGACTTACAACAATTCATTTAGTGACCATTCAAAGTTACAACGGCACTGAAAAAAGTGACTTAGGACCATTTTTCACACTTACGACCGTTGCAGCATCCCCATGATCACGTGATTTACATTCAAAGGTTTGACAATTGACTCATATTTATGATGGTTGCCGTGTCCCGCGGTCATGTGATCCCCTTTTCTTACCTTCTGACAAAGTTCATGGGGAAGCCAGATTTACTTAACAACCGTGTGACTAACTTATCAACCACAGTGATTCACTTAACAACGGCAGCAAGAAAAGTCGTCGAATGGAGCAAATCCCACTTAACCAATGTCTCACTTAGCAACAGAAATTTTGGGCTCAATTGTGGTCGTAAGTCGAGGACTACCTGTATTACGGCGATATTTTTAATACTATCCCAGTTTAATAGCTGAGATCTTTGGGAAGGAGCCAGCCGTCTACCAACTCCGGTGAGAAACTGCTGATAAATAGCAATAATAGCAATAATAATAATAATATGATACATATGAAGACCAACACTGGCAGCCGTGATTTCACATTGTTGTGTATACAATAACAATATTTCTGCACTGAGCAGAGGCTAGGACTTAATGCAGAATAAATGCCCCCTTTCCTTCTGAGGATTTTAAGGTTAAATATCCTCTTTTTAAGCCAGTTCCTGCTTCCAAACCCAGTTATTTTATCACCAAGCCAAGGTCGAGGCTTTGGGCCTGTCTCATTCAACCAGGCCTAACCCTGCCAGTTGCCATGGCAACCTTCATCTCTCAAGTGGTCCCCTTCGGTTGCCAGCCAGAGTGATGGACGGGGATGTACAGAGGATGCTCACCCTCCTCAGATAACCTCTTCAAACACCTGAGGGAGGGGGGGGGAGACCTCTTTTGTCCCCTTTTGCAACCAATTTATTTCTCTCCACCAAATTATTTTCCTTTCTGGCGTATTCGCGAAAGGTGAAAGAGAATTTGTGGTGTCTTCTAATAAAAGCTGAAAATTGCTTTACCTTTGTGGTTTTTGTTGTCATTTTAATCTCACAATGGTTCATCGCTGCAAATTAAGATATTTGATCTGCAGCCGGCCAAGCTTAGCTGAGTTTGAAAAAGCTGATTTTCTGCCTGGATGGGAGACCACTAAGAGATCCCAGAATTGTAGGTCGTTCTGGAAATCAACAAGCACTCCAGAAGGCAATGGGAAATTGGGGTTGAATTGTCCAGGAAACTATATTGACGTGTCTGGGAAATTCCAAACAGCCAAGAAGCTTTTCTTTCCTCAACTTCCCTTTGTTGGACCCCCTAAAACAACAACACTGTGAGGTAGACTGGTTTGAAGGAGAATGACTGGAGAATTTGCAGGCTGAGACTGGACTTGAATCTAGATCTATTTGTGTGGAATAGAATAGAGCTGGAAGGGACCAGCCATTCGTTTAGTGACCGTTTGAAATTACGTCAATGAAAAAGGTGACATGACTGTTTTTCAGACTTACGACCATTGCAGCATTCCCAGGGTCATGTGATCAAAATTCAGACATTTGGCCACTGACTCATATTTATGACGGTTGCAGTGTCCCCTAGTCCCCCTTTTGCGACCTTCTGACAGGCAAAGTCAACAGGGAAGCCTGATTCACTTAACAACTGCAGTGATTCACTTAACCACTGTGGCAAGAAAGGTCGTAAAATGAGGCAAAACCCACTTAACAACTGTCTTGCTTAGCAATGAAAATTTGGGGCTCAATTAGAACAATTAACCAGTGGAACTGCTTGCCTCCAGAAGCTGTGAATGCTGCCACACTGGAGGTTTTTAAGAAGAGACTGGACAGCCATTTGTCTGAAATGGTATATAGGGTTTCCTGCCTGAGCAGGGGGTTGGACTAGATGATCTCCAAGGTCCCTTCCAACATCACCATCATCATTATTGTGGTCGTAAGTCAAGGACTACCTTATTGGGTGACACCACTACAACAACTATAACCAGCAACATAATTGCTTTCTGGGCTTTGTGGTCCCAGAAAACTGTAAGGGGTGGGGGGGAGAGAACCCTTCAGCATGTTGGCTGGGGAATTCTGGGACTTGAAGTTGATTCTTAAAATTGCTCCATTGAGAAACACATTTGTACTTCTCTACTGCCCTCTGGTGGGCATGTGAAAAAAACGCAGCACAGGTAGAGTTTGGGTCTTCTCTCTCCCCTGACCTTCCTTCACCAG
This sequence comes from Azemiops feae, assembly GCA_023970755.1. Classification (NCBI taxonomy): domain Eukaryota; kingdom Metazoa; phylum Chordata; class Lepidosauria; order Squamata; family Viperidae; genus Azemiops; species Azemiops feae. Next base: position 11,203 of record JALGBA010001311.1, read on the forward strand.
CTGCTCTTGCTTGCAGCTGCCCCCAAACTAAAATATCATATTAGGGCACGTGGAGGTCAAAAAAGTCAAGATGGCACCCGGGACAGTTCAATGGAAGTGCCACATATTTTTCTCGGGTGCTGGGGGAACTCTGCTTGGCTATGGGGTTTAAACAGAACTGGGGAGAGGGAGGCAAGCATCTTTTCAGGGATGCTGCAGTGTGCCCTGGGGAAGGGGTTGGTGTAGATGATCTTCAAAACCCCATCCATTCTGGGATTCTGGGAGCAGGAGAATGAGGAAACGCAGCGGGAGACACGAGCTGTCTCTGCAACAGCAGAGGGTCCCTTTTTTCTTTTTTTTCCTCCCCCCCCTCCTCCCTTTTCTCCTTCCTTCCTTCCTTCCTTCCTCCCTTTTCTTTCCTTCCTCCCTCCCTCCTCCTTCCTCCCTTTTCTCCTTCCTTCCTTCCTTCCTTCCTCCCTTTTCTCCTTCCTCCCTTTTCTCCTTCCTTCCTCTTTCCTTCCTCCCTCCCTCCCTCCCTCCCCCTTCCTCTTTTCTCCTTCCTTCCTTCCCCTCTCCCCTCTCCTCTTTCCTTCCTTCCTTATCCCTCCTCCCCTTCCCTTTTTCTCCTCCTCCTTCCTCCTCCCTCCTTTCCTCCCTTTCTCTTCCTTCCTTCCTCCCTCCCTCCTCCTTCCTCCCTTTTCTCCTTCCTTCCTTCCTTCCTCCTCTTTCCTTCCTTCCTTCCTCCTCCCTTCCTTTTTTCCTTCCTTCTTCCTTCTCCTCCTCCTCCTCCCTCTCTCCCCCTCTCCTCTCTTTCCTTCCTTCCTTCATCCCTCCCTCCCCCTTCCTCTCTTTTCTCCTCCCTCCCTCTCTCCCTCCCTCTCTCCTCTCCTTTCCTTCCTTCCTTCCTCCCTCCCTCCCTCCCTCCCTCTCTTCCGGGCGCTCTTTGTAACGGTTTCTATTGGGGTTCCAGGCTGAGCTGCACGTCTGAACTGCAAAGATGAGGAGGGTGGCAGCAGGGAACTACAGCAAGCTCTCAGTCTCGGTCACCATCCAGTTGATCGTCCTCACACTTTTGCAGGCCAAATCTGCGCATCTCGCACCCGCACACTCTGGTTAGTGCCCGCCTGCCCACCATTCGCACGTTTATTAAACTCGCTGCCAGCGACGATCTTTTTCCTCCGACTCTGCAGCCTTTCCTGCGAAGCGCTGCTGCCCTCTAGCGGCGAATGCAATTTTCGAGGCGCAGCTAAAATGTGTCTCCCACGCGCTCAGAAAACACGCGGCGGAGGAAATCCACCCCACGGAAGCCAGGCATTAGCAGCTCTTCCGAAACTTGAGCGAACACGGATTCGAGAAGTCCTTGGCCCGCATTCCTGCTGCCGGCTTGCAAGGTGCAAGTTTGGAGGCTGCGTTCACACGACCCGCGAGGCTAGCATATGGTTGGCTAGTTTGCGATTGGTGCAAATCGTGGCAACGCGGTAAATTAAATAACTTGAGTGTGCAATGGTGGAAAGCAGTATTCCTCAATGGACGGTCACAAGAAGCGTATTGGGCAAATGTGGTTTGATTGTGTACACGTTTGTGTGTACACACATAAACACACATTTCTTACCTTCTCTACAAGGAAGACTTTGGAAGACACTTTGCTAGATGCTTGCCACACTTTCCTGTTAAACACAGGGTTTAGTCAGTTTCTTGAGTGTTCACATTCTCATGCTATGTTAATCCTGGTTTATTCAAACTCAGTTTTGGGTGTCCCATTGTCATCCTTAACCTCAAACCCATCGCAGAGTCTGATTTTGCACAACAGCTGAGCTAAAATATTGGTGGTACAGTCATATATTATAAAAACATGAGGATTGAAATGATCCTAGAGATCACTTAGTCTAACTACCTTTTGCCCAGCAGAGGAACATGTAGGTCAGGGGTTGTGTGAACATGACCAAAGTGGTATTTCTTAATTCTGCTTTGCATGTTTTTGGCTGCCATAAAATTGAAAAGTTGCAAAGGCCATCAAGAATGACCCTGAAATTATAACTTGGCAAGGAATATTTTGGAAAATCAGAAGGACGCTGTTGGAGGAGAAAAAGAGACCCAGAGGTGATCTAAATTATATTTGTGATTGTAGAGCAGTGTTGCTTAACCTTACCTACTAAGATGGCTGGACTTCAACTCCCAGAATTCTCCAGCCATCTTAGAACAGCTGGCTGGGGAATTCTGGGATTGGAAGTCCACCCATCTTCAAGCATGCTGGCTGGAGAATTCTGGGAGTTGAAGTCCACCCATCTTAAATCATGCTGGCTTGAGGATTTTGGGAATGGAAGTCCACCCAAGTTAAAGCCTGCTGGTTGGGGAATTCTGGGAGTTGAAGTCCATAGATCTTTGAGTTGCTAAGCTTGAAAAAAACTATTGTGGCGATCTCATTTCTTTATTTGAGAACTGTGCAGAAACGGAGAAAATCAGATTAAGATGGAGAACCATTTCTCAGTCCAAGAGGCTGTAGAGATGAATCCATGGCTGGGGCCGGGGTTAGACTAAATGACCTCTGAGGTCCCTTTTCCAATTTATGATTCTCCATTGCAAAGCAACTTCAGCCTCTTTGTTTGAAGGGAACTCTCCCTGCTCTCTGTTTTGTGCCTTCAGGGTTCACCTCTCCAACCTAATTATTTAAAAGCCAATTTCCTGCAACTGTAATCAAATAATTAGAGGGTTATTAGCCCAAAGGCTGATGTTTAAAGAGCTGCCATCAATAAATCCCAGGGCTAAATGAGAGGCAGTTTCTTTTCTGATCCGAATCTCGAGGGGAAATGTTAGATTTGCAAGACAAAAGAAATTCCGTAAAAGTTGGATTTGCACATCGCACGTCACCATCATGTTGGGTGAACCTAGCCACTGTGATTGTGTAAACCAGCATTCATGGCTTAGCAAGGCCGCGTTGCTTTTATATGGGTCTGGGGAAGGGGTTTTACTAGAAGCAGAATGGATTACTATTTGTTTAGTGACTGAAGTTACAACAGCACTAAAAAAAAAGTGACTTATGACCGTTTTTCAGCATCCTGACTGTTGCAGCATTCTCCCTAGTCACGTGATCAAAATTTGGGCGCTTGGCAACTGCCTCATATTTATGATGGTTGCGGTGTCCTGGGGGGGTCATGTGCTCCCCCTTTGGCGACCTTCTGACAAGCAAAATCAATGGAGAAGCCAGATTCACTTAACAGCCATGTGACTCACTTAACGACTGCAGTGATTTCCTTAACAACTGCGGCTATAAAGGTTGTAAGAAATGGGGCAAAACCAGTGATGGGATTCAGCCGGTTCGCTAAATTTTGCTGAGTTTGGAGAACCGGCTGAAGGCACACTGCTTCCAGAAGTCCAGTCTAGGCCTCAGAGGCCTGGAGGAGGCCTCCCAGGCCTAGAACGGCCCACCGGAAGTGCATGGATGCCACTTCCAGAAGTCCGTTCTAGGCCTGGGAGGCCAGGAGGAGGCCTCCCAGGCCTAGAACAGCCCACCGGAAGTGCATGGATGCCACTTCCAGAAGTCCGTTCTAGGCCTGGGAGGCCAGGAGGAGGCCTCCAGGCCTAGAACAGCCCACCGGAAGTGCATGGATGCCACTTCCAGAAGTCCGTTCTAGGCCTTGGAGGCCCAGGCCTGCATCCAATAAGAGAACCGGTTGTTCAGGTATTTGAATCCCACCACTGGGCAAAACTCAACAGCTGTCTTGCTTAGCAACAAAGATTTTGGGCCCAATTGTGGTTATAAGCCGGGGACTAGCTGTATACACCAAGAGTTACTGATTTAAGAATAGAACCTTCATGTACAGGAGCAGTCTACCTTTAGGTTTAGGCATAGCAAAAGCTCAAAGACGGGGTGAACGGAATTTACCACCGTAGAGAACGGAGGGGGGTTTGTTTCAGGTAAACTGCTAGTTTGGGTGTCAAGATGATGATTTGCTGCCTGCAAACCCAGATAGCTGGTTTAAATTAAACACAGGCACAAGTACAACTTGTGATGAGAACAAGTTGATCGTTATGCGTTTCCACAGCATGTGCCCAATTTGGAATAAAACTGGATTGGACCCAGAAGTAGATCTGCTTAATACAGGTAGTCCTCGATTTACGACCACAATTTCTGTTGCTAAGTGAGCCAGTTGTTAAGTGAGTTTTGCCCCCATTATATGACCTTCCTTGCCACAGTTGTTAAGTGAATCACTGCAGTTGTCAAGTTAGTCACACGGTTATTAAATGAATCTGGCTTCCCCCATTGACTTTGCTTGTCAGAAGAGAGATCACGTGACCCTGGGACGCCGTGACCGTCGTAAATACGAGTCAGTTGCCAAGCTTTTGAATTTTGATCATGTGACCGTGGGAACGCTGCAACGGTTGTAAGTGTGAAAAACAATCACAAATCAATTATTCCAGTGCCATTATAACATTGGACGGTCACTAAATGAATGGTTGTAAGTAGAGGACTGCCTGTAATTTGGGGGATCGAGGCTGGGAAAGCTCAGATTGCTGGTTAGGGAATTCTGGGAGTTGGAAAGCTGCCCAGGTTGAGACATGCTGGCTTAAAGTCTGTTAGCTTCTCAGAGTCAAACCATTCAGCTCCAACCCTGCTTCGTTTAGCTTTTCCACGCCTTCTAAGGGGAGTAAGAATAAATCTATGCGTTGCACGCGATTGCACACGTATCTCTCTCTGCCGGGACTACTTTCTGTCAGTCCCGCCGCGCGGATGGAATCTTCGGAGGGCGGTTTCCAAGCGGGACGCAGCACCGTTGCCGTGGAGACGCGTCGCCCTGGACACGCGCCGACCCACCGACAGGCGGCGAAGAGCGCTGCGCAGGCGAAGCCGAGAGGAGGGGGAGAGGGGGCGCCTCCCCACCCCGCGCGTGTCTGTAATTCCCACGGGGGGGAGTGGGAATGGGGGGATCCCGGGGAGACCCGGAGGGGGAAGGAGGGGGGGAGGGGAGGGGGGGTCCCCGAAATCTTCAAGGGGGGAAGATTACAAAAGTAATGAAATAATGAATATTTCATAAATTTTAACAAATAAGAAATCAATTATTATTAACAATATTATTAATGCTGTACAACCGAATCCATTTTATCCTTAAGACAGAGATTAGTCATTAGGATTCATTTTAAATGTGCAACCGAATCCATTTTATCCTTAAGATAGAGATTAGTCATTAGGATTAATTTTAAATGTTTTTTATATATATATATATATAAAACATTTAAAATTAATCCCAATGACTAATCTCTATCATAAGGATAAAATGGATTCGGTTGTACATTTTAAAACTGCACAATAGCCAAGCTCTGTGGGCAGTTTGTAATGGAAGGAAGGAAGGGAGAGAGGGAGGGAGGGACAGGGAGGAAGGAAGGAAGGAAGGAGAGGGAGGAAGGGGAAAAAGGAATGGAGGAAGGAGAGAGAAGGAAGGAAGGAAAGAAGGAAAGAAAAGGGAGGGAGGGAGGGGAAAAGGAAGGAAGGAAAATGGGAGGCAGGGAGGGAGAAATAAAGGGAGGGGATAAATGGAAAGAGGGAAGGAAGGAAAGACAAGAAAAGCAGGAAGGAAGGAAGAAGAAAAAGAAACAAAAATAGAAAAAAGAAAGGAAAAAGTAAGGAAATCTATTTGAGTTAAAACCTACCCAAGAAAACCCAGTAAAAAACAGAATAAGGACACCACGCAAACTTAGCCATTGCAAGGCAGGCACTTAAAAGCTAAAACTTTGAAAAGTTAAACCTGAATTAAAATGCAATTTAAAACAAAAAAAGCTTGGGGAAATTGAAAAGTCTTCACCCGGCACTGAAAGGGTGCTAATGTTGGGCACCTGGCAGGCCTCTCGGGAGGAAACACCCATCCAGGGGTCCTCAGCCCCATGGAACTGCGGTGAATAGCTGCTGACTTGTCAAACCAGCTGAAGTTTCCAGGTGTTTCTAAGGCAGCCCTCTCTCCCCCCCAGGTGGGTTCAGGAAAAAAGGGGGACCTTCCAGAGGAAATGGGAGGGAAAGAGAGGGAGTCGTTACAGGAAACCCTGCAGAAAAACGGTCAGCAAGCTGGGGAAACTGAGGCAATGGAGGGCCATGCGCACAAAAGGGGAACATTATTATTATTATTATTATTATTATTATTATTATTATTATTATTATGTTCCGTGGCATGGTCAGCCAGATGTTCAGACTGGATTTGGCATTTTTGGCAGCTGTTGACGTTTAATAATATTAAACCAGTTCCAAGCAAAGCTGCCTTTTGCAATTGACTGATGGAAAGAAGGGAAGGGAAGGGAAGGGAAGGGAAAGAAAGAAAGAAAGAAAGAAAGAAAGAGAAAGAAAGAAAGAAAGAAAGAAAGAAAAAGAAAGAAAGAAAAAAGAAAAAGAAAAGAAAGAAAAAAGAAAGAGAAAGAAAGAAAGAAAGAAAGAGAAAGAAAGAAAGAAAGAGAGAAGAAAGAAAAAACCCCTCCTGCAATAATACCTTTAAATACCATCAAATATCCACATCTGCCAATCCCAGGTCCTTCGGAAGGACTTGAGACGGGGACCAAAATGCCCAAACATCTGGCTGACTGCAGTGAATCATACTAATATATCATAGCTACAGGGAGAATGTCAGTTAGTTGGTAGTTTGGGGGGGGTGCTTTGCCAGCCCAGTCTGCATAGTTACTCAGTTCTTTTGCTATTTTAACACACGAGATTTGAAGCCTCGTTTCTTTAAAGCGTGGGGCTGCAGCGCCAGAGTTGTGAGAAAGTACAATAACCACACATCTGTCCTGGTGTTTTGTCTCAGGTTCAGCGGCCCACCAGGGCATCCTGGAAGGATGGAGACAGGCCGGCAGGATGCCATGTCTGATGGGGAGGGAGCGAAGGGCGGCAAGCTGGCAGCCAAATTGCCCCCGACGCCCGTCAAGAAGAAAGCCAGCAAGAAAAAGAAGAAGAAAAAGAATAAAGTTCCAGGTCACGGTGAGTAGCTGTATAAAATCCAACTGACGTTTCAGGGGTTCTAAGTCAGGCCAAGCCATTATAACAGTCTTCCAATATCTTAAGGGGCTGCCACAAAGAAGAGGGGGGTCCACCTATTCTCCAAAGCACCTGAAGGCAGGAGAAGAAGCAACAGATGGAAACTAATCAGGGGGAGAAGCAACCTAGAACAAAGGAGGAATTTCCTAACATTAACCAGTGGAACGACCTGCCTCCAGAAGTTATGGGTGCTTCATCATTGGAGGTTTTTAAGAAGAGATTGGACAATGATTTGTCTGAAATGGTAGAGGTTTTCCTGCTTGAGCGGGGGGGGGGGGGAGGGAGGTTGGACTAGAAGACCTCCAAGGTCCCTTCCAACCCTATTATTCGGCATGACAAGGATGGTCCGAAGGGATTCCTGTGGGCTCTGGAAACTGATGGTTCGCACTGCTGATAAGGGAAACGGATACCTAGAAGTACAGGTACTCCTCCACTTATGACCACAATTGAACCCAAAATTTATATTGCTAAGTAGGACAGTTTGTTAAGATATTTAACAATTTAGTAGCTGGAGCAGTGGGGTTGTGCAATGAGCCAGAACACACAGTTGTGATGATTGTTTGGAGAGTGCTGGCTCCTGTATGAGGCAATCTGCACTGTGATTGGTTGCTGTGGGTGTGGAGGTGGAGTTTCCCTTTCCCCCCCGCCTTTTTCTTCAGTGTGCCCTTTGGTGCTCTTTGATTTACCTCACCAGGCTTCTCCTGGGTTGATTTACCTCATGATGCCCCTGTTTGCCTGACTAGTTTGCTGTACGTGTAGATGTAAAATATATTTATTTATATAAAGCTAACAAGTTTATGTCGGCATCTCTGACTCCATTTGGACACCTGCTGTGCAATTCCCTGACAGTTAAGAGACCAGAGAGGGTCCCTTCCAAAAGAATAGTGGGAGTCACATCCCTGAAGCAAAAAGATTCACTCATCTTTATACATTGTGGAAAGGAGAGGAAAATGAGGGATGCACACACATTCAAAAGTAATAATCTAATAGATCTCAGGTTACTTCCTATTCGTCTGTTACCAACGGAGAACAACTGTCTTAGTTAACTTAGCTTAACATTTGCATCTTGTAGTTGATTGATTGGGGAGTGCTGGCTCCTGCCTGAGGCAATCTGCGCTGTGATTGGTTGCTGTGGGTGTGAAGGGAGAGGTTGTCTTTTTTCCCGCCTTTTTCTTCTGTGCACCCTTTTGTGCTCTGATTTACCTCATGATGCTTCTGTGTCAATTTTCCTCATGATGCTCCTGCTTGCCCGACTATCTTGTTTGCTGTATATTTATATAAAATTACAAGTTGGTGTCAGCGTCTCTGACTTCATTTGGACACCTGCTGAGTAATTCCCTGACACCGTTGTTAAGTGAATTTTGTCCCATTTAAGCAAATGAGTATCTGATGCTTTGCTACCCTTAGTTCTTCCAACCCAGGGGGGGATGTAAGGATGATCATCTTTGATACAGGTAGTCCTCGACTTACAGCCTTTCGTTTAGTGACCGTTACAGCAGCACTGAATAAAGTCACCTACAACCAGTCCTCACAACCATTGCAGCATCCACAAAGAAGAGGGGGTCAACCCTATTTTCCAAAGCAGCAGAAGGCAGGACAAGAAACAATGGAGGGAAACTAATCAAAGAGAGAAGCAACCTAGAACTAAGGAGAAATTCCCTGACAGTCAGAACAATTAATCAGTGAAACGGCTTGCCTTCAGAAGAAGTCGTGAATGCTCCATCACTGGAAGTTTTTAAGAAGAGACTGGACAGCCATTTGTCTGAAATGGTATAGTTTTTCCTGCCTGAGCAGGGGGTTGGACTAGAAGACCTCCAAAGTCCTTTCCAGCTCTATTCTGATTCATTGATTGATCCCTAGGGTCACTTGATCACCATTCAGGTGCTTGGCAACTGGCATATATTTACAACAAGTGCAATGTCCCAGGGTCACATAATCACCATTTGCGACCTTCCCAGCCAGCTTCTGACAAGCAAAGTCAATGGGGGAAAGCCAGATTCGCTTAAGGATCGCATGATTCACTTCAGAAGTGCAGTTCTTTCTTTCTTTGTGTCAGAAACCCCTACGAATTATAGACACATAACATTCAACGCTGAGCGAATAAAACAAAATAAAACTACCGCGGTGATTTGCTTAACAACCAGGCCCAAAAAGGTAAAATTGGGCGCGACTTGACTTCATATCTCCCTTACTTAGCAATGGGAATTCTGGTCCCACTTGTGGTCGTAACTCGAGACCCCCTCTCCTGTCAAAATTCACAATTGCTCCGAATCGCTTCTGATTTTATTTTATTTTATTTTTTAAAACAGACAAGCATTCCAGCCAAGTCAAGAAAAAATCCATCTTTGCCATATTTCCTCTCGATCTGCTCCAGCGCTGGAAGTGCGACGGGACCCCGCAGGAAGGCCATAGCAAGCGAGGTCCAGGCAAAGCCACCAGGAACTCGCTCTCGGCCTGCTCGTCGGCCACGTCGGTCTCCACCCCAGGAGACGCCGCCCTGCCCAACGAGAGCCTCCGCTGGGACGGCGTTCTGGAAGACCCTAAAGCGGAAGAAGAGAGGCTGTACAACTACCGGCTGAGCCGAAGAAAACGGTACGGTGAATTCTTGCAGCAAAACGTACTGCTGGATTCGCCCTTTCCGTGCCAGCAGTTGCCCGATCTGGGCAAAGTCGCAGAGGCGGAGAAAGAGCGTTCCTTACACAACAGTCACTCCTCCTCCCTTATGGCCAAAACCAAAAGGCGTCCAAATTCGAAGCAGGGCAGCAAAACCTTGAAGAGGCAGCCGACGGCGTTGCCGTCCAGTAAATCTCAGGGAGGCCTGTGACTGGAGCACGATGTTTATTTTTTTACAGCCAAAACACGAGATCAGAATTATTGTTGTTGTTATTATTATTTTGCCTGAGGGTCTAACAATGATCTCGGTGTATTTTTCAGTTTTTTTGCAAATTCTGCGCGGGATAATAAAATGCTGTGCTTGACAGTGGCACCTGCCTGTGTTTGCATAAGTTGTACGCAAGAGGAGGAGGGGAGCGTGTGAAAGCTGCACAAAGGGGACATTCTTCCAAGGTGTGTTCAGGATGGCAAACACCTTGGCACAACCTGCACTCCCAACAGAAATGTATTTGCATAAATAGAGCAGGAGATAAGATCCAAGGGCTCAGGTGCATATTTTTTTTTTTTCAAAAATGCAAATACTTCCTGGAATGATTGCATAGGTGGTCCTCATCTTATGACCACAGCTGAGCCCAAAATTTCCATGGCTAAGCAAGACAGTTAAGTGAGTTTTGCCCCATTTTACACAAACAGTTTTTAAGTGAATCGCAGCAGGTGTTAAGTTAGCAACACGGTCGTTAAGTGAATCTGGCTTTCCCATTGACTTTGCTCGTCAGAAGGTCGCGAAAGAGGATCACGTGACCTTGGGCCACAGCAACGGTTGTAAATATGAACCAGTTGCCAAGCGTCTGAATTTTGATCACGTGATCATGGGGGGAGGCTACAGATGTCGTTAAGTGTGAAAAAGGGTCATAAGTCACTTTTTTCAGTACCGTCGTAACTTGAACGGTCACTAAACGAAGTGTTGCAAGTCGAGGATTACCTGTAGTCCTGGGGATGGGAAGATTAAAACATCTAAAGACAGGATTCTCTGAAAACTCTTTCCCTCTTCTAGGAAATGTTCCTTATACAGGTAGTCCTCGACTTACGACGACAACTGAGCCCAAAATTTCCGTTGCTAAGTAAGACAGGTGAGTTTTGCCCCATTTTATGACTCTTCTTGCCACAGTTGTTAAATGAATCACTGCAGTTATTAAGTTAGTAACGTGGTTGTTAAGGGAATCTGGCTTCCCCATTGGCTTGTGAGAAAGTTGCAAAAGGTGATCACGTGACCCGGGGACACGGCAACCGTCATAAATACGAGCCCGTTGCCAAGCATCTGAATTTTGATCACGTGACCATGGGGATGCTGCAACGGTCGTAAGTGTGAAAAATGGTTATAATTCACTTTTTTCAGTGCCGTTCTAACTTTGAACGATCACTAAACTAATGGCTGTAAGTCGAGAACTACCTGTAAACGATGGCTGCCAGGGGCATTCTGGGAGTTGAAGTCCACGCATTTTAAAGTTTCTAAGGTTGAGAAAGTTGCTAAGCAATTTAATTCACCCCATCATACAACAGCAAAGCTCTTTATGTTCTTCAGATAATTTATTATGACAGGAAAAGGGGGATTTCAAAGCAAATTATTCTTGGCCTAACAATATAGACCAGTGATGGCGAACCTTTTAGAGACCGAGTGCCCAAATTGCAACCCAAAACCCACTTATGCATCGTCGAGTGCCGGGTGGGTGTGGCCCATTGGCTGGGTGTGGCCAATTGGGTGGGCGTGGCTGTGGTGGTAACGGCAGACTGGGTGGGACTAAAAAGTTCAATCAATCAATTCCAACTTTGCAAGATCTTTTTTTTTCCCGCGAGAAGTTGAAATTGACTGATTGAACCTTTTTTTTTGTTGTTGCACACGGCGGCGGAGGCCTAAAGCGAAAAGGTTTTATAAAACCCAGCTGAAGGCCTAGGACTGGGGCGACGGCGCGCGTGCCCACAGAGAGGGCTCTGAGTGCCGCCTCTGGCACCCGTGCCGTAGGTTCGCCACCACTGATATAGACATTGTACGGGAAAAGCAGCAAAACAAGCTTTAAATCGCACACTTGGAACCTTCTTTAAAAATACTTATTTCAGAGCATTCACATTGAAAAGGACACAAGAGTGAGGCTTTTTTCTTAAAAAAAGGTTTATACAGAGCTTTTATAAATGAACTCTTGAGCGGTGCAATTTAAAGGAGCCCAGAGCACACCTACTCAAAGAGTAATATTGCAAAACATACGTATTTTAAAACATCTACTCTGTATCCCATGAAAACTGATGCTGCCTTTAGGGAAACTCATGCTGGGAAAATGCCAGATTGTGAAAAACCTTGCCAGGTGTGCGTTTGTGAATGCAAAAGGCACACCAGGAGGCCACAAAAGACCATTGTTACAACATGTCAAATGAAGATTAGAGGAATTTTTTTTTTGTAGGATCTAAGGGCCCTTTCAGATTTATTTATTATGCCAGGCTTCCAAGTGGGCAGATAAACCCCACATCCTCAGTCCTCAATTTATGACCACAAGAATTTCCATTCCATATGACCTTTTTTCCCACGGTTGTTAAGCAAAACATTGCAGTTGTTAATTAAATCAGACGGTCGTTAAGTGAATCCAACTTCCCCCATTGACTTTGCTTGTCGAAAGCTGGCTAGGAAAGCCACAAATATCGAACACGTAACGCTGGGATGCTAAATACAAATCCATTGCTAACAGTCCGAATTTTGATCATGTAAGAATGCTACAACGGTGGACAGTGTGAGAAGGGGTCACTTTTTTTCAGGGCCGTTGCAACTCCGAACGGTCGCTAAACGAGTTTCGTAAGTCGAGGACAACCAGTATTGGAGTGAGATGTTCCCGAATCCCCCATGCAGCCTTTGTTAATTTTAAAAAGAAAGCAGAAAGCACAGTGAAAATAACCAGAGCTCGGCCGTAAAACTCGCAGTAGCATAGCAAATCCTTATTTTTTTTTAAATTTTTCCATCCTCGGATCGTTTTACAGTTCTTGGGTTTTCTTTTTTTAAAAGGCTGCTTGGTATGCACCGCGGATGACTGAGTTATGTTGCTGAGGAGGAACACCGTGCCCTGCTAAAATATTTCCCATTTAAACACCAGCCCACAAAACAATAGCTGGCGGGTCTCAAACAGGCCCTTTCACAAATTTAAGGAATTCCTTTCTGCTGCCAGATAAAAATCAAGGCAGTTGGCTTAAAATATCGCTCGTGTCAGCAATTTGGAGCGACTTTTTAAGTTTTGGCTGGCTTACAACGGGCCCACGGCGGTTTCCCTAACATGCTTCTTTCAGGAACATTTGCTTTTCAAAGAATAACTCTATTATTCCCCCCTTTGGCAAGGTTGAAACCGCACGTGATGGCTGATGTCTGTTCTCATAATTTATTTGCACCCTGCCCTGGGTTCGGGACTTCCAAAACTGGAGTCCTCTTTCAGCCAGAGGCTATTTTAGGGGAGCTGCCTGGAGAAATGCAATGTTTGCAGAAAGGAATGTGCTCTCCCTAGAATGTGCTTTTTTTTCCCTTCTTGTTCCTTTACTTCTCAAGTTTCCTCTCCAGCAAAAAAATTATAATAAAATAAATCAGTTCTAAGGAGCAGGTTTCTCTAAATCCTCCCCTGAAAATCGAGAGTCCGATAGCAAATTTGTTCTCCCTAACAAATTTGACTTAAAGGCAAAAATATTCCAGATTTTGTTAAATAATGTGATTTGGTTAAAAGGCTCATAAAGCTTTTATTAATTTGGGGGCGGGGGGGAAGTCCTACAAACTCCTGATTTTTAGCCACTATAGATCATCATGGCAATTTTAACAAGGGTGGACTTCGACTCCCAGAATTCCCCTAGCTAGCAAGATTGGCTGGGGAATTCTGGGAGTTGAAGTCCACCCATTTTAAGGTTGCCAAAATTGAAAAATATTGTCATAAATTAACACCGCTGTGCTCCAACGAAATCCTCCCCACGAATCAGACCTAACACAACTATCACAAAATACTTCTCCATTCTTATTATCACTTTCAAAGAACTTTCTCAGTTAAAGCTAAGCATTGAATCCTGCTCAACATTTTTGATTACCGTATTGATATTCCATCAATTAAATCTGTTTGAGCTAGACTGTTTTTTAAAAAGCTATTTTCTTTGGAAAATAATAATAATAATAATAATAATAATAATAATAATAATAATAATAATAATAATGTTGGAAGGGACCTTGGAGGTCATCTAGTCCAACCCCCTGCTCAGGCAGGAAACCCTATACCAGTTCGGAATATTTTCTGGATTCATCAAAGGTGCCAAAACCATGGCTTACAGTCCAGCATGCTATGAGAATGTGGTTTCTCTTACAAACCACGATTAACCCAACCTTAACTGAGTTACATGACTGCCTATTCAAAAGGAAATATTTGTTTCTTAACCTTGTCTGAATTTTTCTCCCATTTTGTGATTAGGGATTATTGTTCCTGAAACACAAGAGTAAATATTTGTTTTTTTATTTTTTTTTCTGATTTTTTTCTCCCATGTTTTTATTCAGCATTATTGATCCTGAAATACAAAAGCAAATATTTGTTTTTTTAACCTTTGCTGAATTTTACTCTCATTTTGTGATTAGGGATGATTGATCCTGAATACACAAAAGTAAATATTTGTTTCTCAACCTTTGCTTAATTTTTCTCTCATTTTGTGATTAGGGATGATTGATCCTGAACACACAAAGACAAATATTGGTTTTTTAACCTTGGCTAAATTTTTCTCCAATTTTGCGATCAGGGATATATTGATCCTGAAACACAAAAGTAAATATCAACCTTTTGCTGATTTTCTCTCTCACACATTTTGTGATTAGGGGTTATTGATCCTAAAACCACAACTCATTTCACACAGGAAAACAGCTGGAAGACAATAAAACACACATTACATTTAATCCGCACTGAAGAATGTAAAAAGTGGCTTCAGATGTAAAAAATTTATCCTGGGAAGAAGTTTGTAGCTGCCTGTCCCTTTCTCAAAATTAACAGCCAATTCCCACAAGTCCAGGCAATTATCTACTTTTCCTCTTCTCTATATAAATTATCCCATCATAAATACATTTTCCTATCGAAAGCGAAGCCATGACCTTTCGTTGTCTCATTGCTTGGAATTAATTATGAAAAAGCCTGTCTGAAACAAAATGCTTTTGGTTGATGACTGCAAAGGAAATTAGCAAAAAGTCACGGGAAAGAACAGAGAGATAATTTTATAGCAAATAAGATACAATATATTGGTTAAAATACATCTATGATATCTCATTGGTCTTTTTCTTTTAAGTGTAAAACCATTTCAAACAACCGCCTGGAGGCATTCTGAATTCTTCAAACATCATGATTAGAATAACAGATTATTTTTAAAAATTCTACATCAATCTAAAATTAGGAACTGCTCCAGCAAAATCTATATATTATATTTTACCTCAGTGTTTTTCAAATTTGGGAACATGAAGATGGGTGCTGGCTGGGGAATTCTGGGAGTTGAAGTCCACCCATCTTCACGTTCCCAACTTTGAAAAATATTGCTATAACTTAAGAAAGGAAGTGGCTGAATTTAGCCTAAAAATAACAACGGCTTTAAAAGATGAGATGAAAAAAAGTTTTATTTTTTTTTACACACTCTGAATCAGGACAACCATATAGTTTCCACAATCCCTTCCAGTTCTTTCCCCCTTACTTATAGTAAGAAGAAAAGTCACTTACTTCAGGTTAAGTTTCCTCTTAGAAAACAGATCCTGATTTTCACCCCAGATAAGAAAACATCAGAACCACCGAAAGGGAAAGCAAAAAGAAAAAGAAAAAAAGAAAGAAAAGAGGGGGGGTGGGAAACTGTTATTTTTATACATAAAAGGAAAAAGTACAGGAACTTTTAAGCAGAAAGGGAGGTTTGAAGGGAACCCATTTTTAATGTGACCGTGGATGAAATATGAGATTCTTTACACAAGGATTTCATGCTGGTTTAAAAGTAGTTCTAATTCTTTCTTTTTTAAAAAAATTTCCACTATATCAGTGGTGGTGGAAACCTGGTTTATTTCTGGCTTTATTTTGAGTTGTATTTGAAAATCTAAAGGCAGTGTTTTCTTTTCCAAAAACTCTCTCTCTCTCTCTCTCTCTCTCTCTTTCCCTCCCTCCCGCTCTCTCTCTCCCTCCCTCCCTCCCTCTCTCTCCCTCCTTCCCTCTCTCTTCCTCCCTCCCTCCCTCCCTCCCTCCCTCCCTCTCTCTCTCTCTCTCTCCCCTTTTAGATTTTTTCCCCCATTGATCTCAACAAGATGAGAACGAAGAACATGGACGGAGGGAAATTAGTTTTTTTTTAAAAAAAATTTCATTTTTGGAGCAAACAGAGATTAGAGTTTTAATTATTATTTTTTAAACTCCACGGCCTGCAATGAATACAGGTAGTCCTCAACTTACAACCACAAACTGAGCCCAACATTTATGTTGCTAAGTGAAACATTTGTTAAGTGAGGTTTGCCCCATTTTACGACTTTTGTTAAGCGAATCACTCTAGTTGTTAAATTAGTGACACGGTTGTTAAATGAATCTGGTTTCCCCCATCGACTTGGAGGTCGCAAACGGAGATAGCATGACCCCGGGACGTCGCAACCGTCGTAAATCTGAACCAATTGCCAAGCGTCCGAATGCTGATCACGTGACCAAGGGGAAGCTGCAAAGGTCGTAAATGTGAAAAACGGTCCTAAGTCACTTTTTGCATCTTTCAATGGTCACTAAATGAACACTTGTAAGTTGAGGACTAGCTGTGGCAGGAAGCAAAGCAACCATTGATTGATGCTGTCCCTCCCTCGTTCCCGCGGCCTGTTGAACCCATCGTGGTGCGGATGTCCAACAGGTCACTCCTGAGCATAAAAAGAGGGCGGTGCAGAAGAAGTGACTTGAGTTGCAGCCAGAGAGTCAACAAAAGTCAACAGCTTTCTGGGTAGTTCTCATTTCCAGACGATTCCAACTCGACGCTAGACAAGAATTTCCGGTTGAATTTTTTGCAGTTGTAATCCAGGGTCGTGGTGTACACAGTCTTGGTGTGCTTGGGGTACACAATGGTGGTGCTTCTGAAATTCCCGGGCCGGTTGCAAAGGTGGAATTGCACCTCCGCTTTGTAACTGCGCCACGTGCTGTTGGGAACACAAATGATGGTTTGGCTGCAAGACGACACGCCTAGCCGGACCGGCATGTAAATATCATTGATGAAGTGTTTTTCGGAGTCATACTTAACTGAGGAGGTGTACCTGGGCAAGGAAAAAAATAATACAGATGAACATCCTTTTCTTGGGAGGAAAAATCAGGAATTTCCAAAATTTCTTGGGGGGGAAACAAGCGAGCTTAGAGCAGGGGTCCCCAACCTATGGGCTGCAGCACACTACCGGGCCGCGGCCGCTTGGCTACTGGGCCGCGTGAAGGGATGGCCAGTGCACGCACACACATGCGTGTGCACTCACCCACCCACACTCGCGCTAGCGCAGCCCCGAGCATCCTGCCGGCGCTAGCATCACCCTGCTCCAGAGCATAGGGAACAGGGAAGGGACCCAGGGCAAAAAACATCCTGCAGCCAAGAAGGCTCCACACCCATTTGCACTACTCAGGTGACCCTGAGGACACAGGCAAGCCTCCAGGTGGCCTCAACGACTCTCTAAAAGGATGCAAATGACCAGCTGTCTGCAAGGAGTATAAATCCTCCCATTCCCCACCATCCAGTCAGAGCTGAAGAAGCTTCTGGGATGAGAAGCGAAACGTCTTCAAAGAAAAAACAAAGTCCAGTTGCCTCTTGAAAAAGCACCTTTGGGACAATCATGACCTGGGTGATGGAGAACCTCCATGGACATTTAACAACCCCCCCAATATAAAAACAAAGACGCTACCTTACATCCTTGGGTGGCAACGGATCAAATGCCACCCCTTCGCCAAAGGAGAGTGGACAGAGCCGCAGAGGGCCGGGAGAAGACGAGGTCTCCTGTCAAAAAGAAGGAGGCGTTTGAAGCACAAAAGAAATGTGAAAAAAACAGACCCAAAGGAACACAGTCACATCTAACGCAAGAGCAAGGGAAACGGAGCCAGCTACCCCATCTGAACCTTCTATTCGGCAGTTATCGCAAAACGTTAAACCTGGTTGCTGTTCTTGGGATCCAGATCCATGTTTACCACGCTCAACCATTTTTAAAGGGGGTTCTGCTGGCTGGGGAATTCTGGGAGTCGGAGGCCGCCCAAACTATAGCATAGGGCAGGGGTAGGCAACCTTGGCTCTTTTATGACTCGTGGACTTCAACTCCCAGAATTCCTGAGCCAGCATGGCTCAGCTTGGAAACCTCTCCCTTTCCCCTCAGCATGGCTGGCACAGGAATTCTGGGAGTTGAAGTCCACGAGTCATCAAAGAGCCAAGGTTGCCTACCCCCCCCCCCCGGCATAGGGAGTCCTTGGCTTACAGTCCTCGTTGTTAAGCAAGCTGATGGTTAAAGGGAGCCATGCCCAATTTTACGAGCGTTTTTGAGAGGATTGTTAAGCGAGTCACTGCCGTTCTTAAGTGAATCACACGGTCACTAAGTGAATCCTGCTTCCCCCATTGACTTTGCTTGTCGGAGGTCAGCTGGGAAGGTGACAAATGGGGAGGGCATGACCTGTGGGAGGCTGCGATTGTCATAAATACATGCTGGGTGCCAGGCGCCCTAATTCTGATCACCTGACCTTAGGGATGCTACGATGGTCAAAAGTGCAAGGAACGGTTGTAATTCAGTTTTTTTCAGTGCCATTGTAATTTGGAACAGGGAATTCTGGGAGTTGAAGCCCACCCATTTTAAAGCATGCTGGCTGGGGAATTCTGGGAGTTGAAGTCCACCCCTCTTAAAGCACGCTGGCTGGGGAATTCTGGGAGTTGAAGTCCACCCATCTTAAAGCATGCTGGCTGGGCAATTCTAGGAGTGGAAGTCCACCCATTTTAAAGCATGCTGGCTGGGGAATTCTGGGAGTTGAAGTCTACCCCTCTTAAAGCATGCTGGTTGGGGAATTCTGGGAGTTGAAGTCCACCCCTCTTAAAGCATGCTGGTTGGGGAATTCTGGGAGTGGAAGTCCACCCATCTTAAAGCATGCTGGCTGGGGAATTCTGGGAGTGGAAGTCCACCCATTTTAAAGCATGCTGGTTGGGGAATTCTGGGAGTGGAAGTCCACCCATCTTAAAGCATGCTGGCTGGGGAATTCTGGGAGTTGAAGTCCACCCATCTTAAAGCATGCTGGCTGGGCAATTCTAGGAGTTGAAGCCCACCCATCTTAAAGCATGGCTGGCTGGGCAATTCTAGGAGTTGAAGCCCACCCATCTTAAAGCATGGCTGGCTGGGGAATTCTGGGACTTGAAGTCCACCCATCTGAAAGTTGCTGAGTTTAGACCATCTGCCCTTCGAATCATCTAAACCAGTATCTGCAAAGTGGCCAAGGCATTGTAATGGTGAGAGTTCCAATGTATATAGCAGTGATGGCGAACCTTTTAGAGACCGAGTGCCCAAAAACTGCCCCTGCCCCTGCTCCACCCCCTGCCCCGCCCCCACCCCGCCTACCCGCAGGGCCACTCATCGCCTCCAGGGCCCGCCACAGATCACCCAGCAGCGCCATGGCAGCCACGCCCTCTGCCCGCGCCCCGCAGCATCAACTGTGCGCGATGGGGCGTGAGGGCAGAGTCTTGTCTACGCTGCCTGGCTGCCATGTCCTTGGCTGCACTGCTCCGCGTGGGCCACGCTCAGGGGCGACTCTCCTTCAGGGGGGCTGCTGGTGAGGAGGGGATCGTGGTGGAAGGCAAGGCTGGGGCAATGGCACATGTGCCCACAGAGAGGGCTCTGAGTGCCGCCTCTGGCACCCGTGCCATAGGTTCGCCACCACTGGTATATAGCATAGATCAGAGGTCCCCAACCTTTTAGGCACCAGGGACCGGTTCCGTGGAGAAAGGTTTTTCCACGGACCGGAGGGGGCGTGGTTTTGTCTGCTGCCTGTATCCCACGGATGGGGCTTTGCTTGTTTGTGCGGACCGGTTGCTGGTATGCCGCGACCTGGTACCGGTCCACGGACCGGGGGTTGGGGACCCCTGACATAGATAGATCACACTTGGAATACAGCATCCAGCTTTGGTCGCCACGATATAAAAAAGATGGTGAGACTCTAGAAAGAGTGCAGAGAAGGGCAACAAAGATGATTAGGGGACTGGAGGCCAAAACATATAAAGGTTCCAGGAATTAGGTATGTCTAGTTTAATGAAAATAAGGACTAGGGGAAACACGATAACAGTGTTCCAATATTTGAGGGGCTGCCAAAACGAAGAGGTGGGTCAGCCTGTTCTCCAAAGCACCTGAGGGCAGGACAAGAAGCAACGGATGGAAACTGATCAAGGAGAGAAGCAACCTAGAACTAAGGAGGAATTTCCTGACAGTGAGAACAATTAACCAGTGGAACGACCTGCCTCCAGATGTTGTGGGTGTTCCATTACTGGAGGCTTTCAAAAAGAAACTGGAAAAGCATTTGTGTGAAATGGTGTAGGGTCTCCTGTTTGAGCAGGGGGCTGGACTAGAAGACCTCCAAGGTCCCTGCTATTCTGTTAAAAGGTGAGGGAGATGGGAGATGAGCTATTCCAGTGTGGGTTCTAGAGATCTTTCTCTTCCTAATCCCAGCTTCCTGGCTCCAATCTTTCTGACAGGATTGTCACATCTTCATTTCTGCAGACCTGGTTTGTTTGGGGCAGAGAGACTTGGGGCGGGGGGAGGGGGTTGGTTTCTGCCTTTAAGATCCTTTGGGGAAATATATTCTGCCTATTTAATATTTCCCAAAATATTTTTTTTCTCTGGATTCTTCCCACACCAGTATGCCCTGGAGATGCTGGGGTCTTCTGTACTGGCCGGCATATTTGCTTGGACCTCATAGGTCATGACACACCAGCAAAGCTTAACACACAACTCCACGAACAGCTGCCTCTAATCCTCTTTCTGGAACAAGAAATTAAATCGCTTTGCAACTTCTCTGGCAGTTTGTGTTTCCCAGCAGGCATAATGTACATTCCTGGGGGGGAAACCCCAGCCGGAGATGCTGTCTTGCTTTTGATGTGCAGCTTTGTAGATTTCCTGTGGGGCTGGCCCCATATTTGTGCCTTGTTCCTTGCAGCCGCTAAATCAGTGTTTCTCAACCTTTGCCACGTTGAGAGAGGTGGATTTCCACTCCCAGAATTCCCCAGCCAGCATTCTTTAAGACAGGTAGACTTCCACTCCCAGAATTCCCCAAATAGGTGGGCTTCCACTCCCAGAATTCCCCAAATAGGTGGGCTTCCACTCCCAGAATTCCCCAGCCAGCGTGCTTTAAGGGGTGGGCTTCCACTCCCAGAATTCCCCAGCCAGCGTGCTTTAAGAGGGGTGGGCTTCCACTCCCAGAATTCCCCAGCCAGCCTGCTTTAAGAGGGGTGGGCTTCCACTCCCAGAATTCCCCAGCCAGCATGCTTTAAGAGGGGCGGACTTCCAGTCCCAGAATTCCCCAGCCAGCGTGCTTTAAGAGGGGTGGGCTTCCACTCCCAGAATTCCCCAGCCAGCGTGCTTTAAGAGGGGCGGGCTTCCACTCCCAGAATTCCCCAGCCAGCCTGCTTTAAGACAGGTGGGCTTCCACTCCCAGAATTCCCCAGATAGCTATGCTTTAAGAGGGGCGGACTTCCACTCCCAGAATTCCCTGTTTAGTATATTTTATAAGTAGTCCTCAACTTACAACCATTCATTTGGCAAGCATTTGAAGTTACAACGGCACAGAAAAATGTGACTTACAAGCAGTCCTCATAATTACGACCATTATAGCAGCATCCTTAAGGGTCACATGGTCAAAATTAAGGCGCCTGGCATCCAGCACGCATTTAAGACAACCGCGGCTGCTCGCGGTCGTGCGCTGCCCATTTTCTGACCTTCCCTCCAAGCAGTCAACGGGGGAAAGCAGGATTCGCTTAGTGACCGTGCGACACACTTAAGAACGGTGGCGATTCACTTAACCGTTGTGTTCAAAAGGCTAGTAAAATTGGGCAGGACTGACTGAAACCCCCCCCGCCCAGCTCGCTTAGCAACGATCCGAATTGTGTTTGTAAGTCGAGGCCTCCCTACTGGCTGGGGAATTCTGGGAGTTGAAGTCCGCCTCTCTGAAAGCCGCCAAGCTGGAGAAACACTAAGCTAAACGTTGCCTAAGGAGCCCCGAGTGAATTATGAACTCGGCAAGCCTACAATGTTGGCTTCCTCAAACAGGGAAGCGAAAGAGCTACTGTCTTGGAACGAGGAAGGCTGGAACCGGTTGCTAACCACTCCCTGCCCTTAATTTAATCCAGACTTCAAGCTGCGTAGAAACCATTTTAGTTTCTGCCTAAACAGGGGCCAAAGGAATCCATGTCCCACCCATGCCAGACCGTTCCTGTTTCTCCGGTTAGGAAAAACTGCCACTTCAGTAGAAACCGATGCCACAGGGTGGAGGGGGGGCTGAGAGAGGGCACTGAAGAGGGGATTAAAAATCCAGTTGATGTGCCATTTGGCTTTGCAATCCTGCGGGAAGGAGACGCTGATCCATGGCACTGAGCTGGGTGGTTTTCTTGCAGATGTTTCATGGCCCAAGTAGGGAACATCATGAAGGATAGAAGTTTGTGGAGAGGAGGGGGAGGAGGAGGGGGAGGACTGTGGGGTCCTTGGTGCTCTCTGAGCTGGGTGCTTTTCTTGCAGACGTTTCATGACCCAACTAGATAGCATCATCAGTGCTGAGAGGGAGAGGGGATTGTAGAGAGGAGGAGGAGGAGGAGGAAGAGAAGGACTGTGGGGTGCTGGGTGCTCTCTGAGCTTGGTTGTTTTCCTGCAGACGTTTCACAACCTAACTAGGGAACATCATCAGTGCTAGAAGTGACTGGGGTTTGTGGGGAGGAGGAGGATTGTGGGTTCCTTGGTGCTCTCTGAGCTCGGTTGTTTTCTTGCAGACGTTTCACTACCCAACCAGGTACCATCATCAGTGCCATCCACGTTTGGAGAACACTAAAGACCCACAGTTCAGCCCTGAGCTACAGATATTCAACAGAGAGCAAAGTCTGGGGGTCCCTCTCCCACTTGGGATGGGCAGCACTGACAGAGAAACCCTCCAGAGAATCTTGCAGCAGCGAGATGGGTGAAGTTGGTGCAGAAAAATATCGGGCCTTGTGAAGGGGCCATTTGCTAGCTGAACCCCAAACCTTCCTGTGTGTAACCAGTGTAAGAAGCTGCTTGGGTTGGCCTAGGACAGCCAAAACTCTGGAGGAGCTGAGTAGCACCTTTTTGGACCAGCGCACACACACACACATATATACATTTAATTATGGTTGATTTTTATCCTACCGATATTACTTTATAAACAACTGAAGTGGCAAACACACCTTTCTCCTCCTGTTTTCCCCACAACAACAACCCTATGAGGTGGGCTGAGTCACTCAGCTGTCTTCCATTGCCTAAGGCAGGACTAGAACTCTCAATATCCTGGTGATTGGCTCAGACTCACCCAGCTGGCTTTCATGCCTAAGGCAGGACTAGAACTCACAGTCTCCTGGCCCAAAGTCACCCAGTTGGCTTTTGTGCCTGAGAACTAGAACTCACTGTCTCCTGGTGATTGGCCTTAAATCACCCAGCCGGCTTTCATGCCTAAGGCGGGACTAGAACTCCCAGTCTCCTGGTGACTGGCCCTAAATCACTCAGCCGGCTTTCATGGCTAAGGCAGGACTAGAACTCACAGTCTCCTGGTGACTGGCCCAAAGTCACCTAGTTGGCTTTTGGGCCTAAGTGAGAACTAGAATTCACCATCTCCTGGGGATTGGCCTTAAATCACTCAGCCGGCTTTCATGCCTAAGGCAGGACTAGAACTCGCAGTCTCCTGGTGACTGGCCCTAAATCACTCAGCCAGCTTTTACGGCTAAGGCAGGACTAGAACTCATCGTCTCCTGGTGATTGGTCCAAAGTCACCCAGCCAGTTTTTAGGCCTAAATTGAAACTAGAACTCGCTGTCTCCCAGTTTCTGGCCTGCTGCCTTCACCTCTACCCCAAAGCGGCTTTCCCATTAAGCTGTAGCTCACCCGTGTTACCCTTTAGCCAGCATTCAAGGCTCCTCTCTGCTCGGGGGCACCTTCGCAACCCCCTCCACCCTGAAATCGGAAACTCAGGTGAGGTCACCTTCCTCTCCAGTTCGCTGTTGTAATCCGCAGCATTAACTGGGAAGAAGAGAGGAAGTGGCTACGGTACACAACTACATTTCGTCTCTCTTTCCTCCTCCACCCCCCCCAGCTGATCTACAGTTGTGGTTGCAACACCCTCAACCTCCTGTCCCCCCCCCAATGAAATCCGGTTACGCATGTTGGGGGCCCAGCAGCTGCCCGACAAATGGTGCCTGCAAACCGGAGCAGCTGTGAAGGCGACCCAGAGATTGCAGACATGTATTTCCTGGCCAGGGAAAGGCGATCGCATGGCTGGGGGTGGGCGGGGGGGGGGAGAGAAAAGGAGGCCAGAGGCTTAAGGGACAAAGCTGGGGCCCTGAGACTGCTGCCCCCCCCTCCTAAAAATTCCCAGAAGAGAGTTTGGATATGCTGCAGTGACTAGACTGGTGCACTAAAAAAGTTTTGCAAACATGCACAATGGGGTACAGGTAGTCCTCGACTTAACGGCCACAACTTTTAATGAAGAGAAGGACGAGGGGGGACATGATAGCAGTCTTCCAGTATCTCAGGGGCTGCACCAAAGAAGAGGGAGTCAAGCTCTTCTCCAAAGCGCCGGAAGGCAGGACAAGAAGCAACGGATGGAAACTAATCAAGGAGAGAAGCAACCTAGAACTAAGGAGAAACTTCCTGACAGTGAGAACAATTAACCAGTGGAACAACCTGCCTCCAGAAGCTGTGAATGCTCCAACACTGGAAGTTTTTAAGAAGAGACTGGACAGCCATTTGTCTGAAATGGTATAGAGTTTCCTGCCTGAGCAGGGGGTTGGACTAGATGACCTCCAAGGTCCCTTCCAACTCTTGTTCTGTATTCGGATGGATGGATGGATGGATGGATGGATAGATAGATATAGATAGATGAGAGAGAGAGAGAGAGAGAAGGATGGAGAGAGAGAGAGAGAGAGAACCAGCTTAGAACTAAGGAGGAATTTCTTGACAGAACAATTAACCAGTGGAACAACCTGCCTCCAGAAGCGGTGAATGCTCCAACACTGGAAGTTTTTAAGAAGAGACTGGACAGCCATTTGTCCAAAATGGTATAGGGTTTCCTGCCTGAGCAGGGGGTTGGACTAGATGACTTCCAAGGTCCCTTCCAACTTTATTATTATTATTATTAACTTGAGCCCAAAATTTCCATTGCTAAGCAGGACAGTTGTTAAGCGAGTTTTGCCGCATTTTACAACCTGGCTTGCCCCCGTCGTTAAGGGAATGACTGCCATTAGTAACCCGGTGGTTAAGTGAATCTGGCTTCCGCATTGGCTTTGCTTGTCCGAAGGTCGCAAAAGGGGATCACATGACCCCCGGGAGGCTGCGATTGTCATAAGTACGAGCCAGTTGCCAAGCCTCTGAATTTTGATCACCCGACCACGGGGATGCTTACGACGGTCGTAAGTGTGAAAAACGGCCCTAAATCACTTTTTTCAGTGCCATCGTAATCTTGAATGGTCACTAAACAAACGGTCACGTAAGTCAAGGACCATCTGTATTAGCTAGTCAGCTGGTGTGGTCTGCTGGCTACAATCCTCAGAGTAAGGGTGACTTTAGGACCCCTTCTTATATTTGGGGGCTGAAGCACCGGAACCCTTTCTCCTTTCTTCCTGCACCCAAGTAGGGTAGATTCACACGACAGATGCACTGCAAACACACCTTTAAGGCAGGCCATTAAAATCCCAGGGACTGGATTCACACAACCCCATTGTCCCCTTTGGCTAGCTTAAAGGTCAATGCATTGTGAAGACCCCTGGATCAGGATCACTTCAGTGACCGAGTCAGCAAGACTCTTCATCTGATTAATCTCCCTGACATCACAAAGGCCTTGTGCTAATTTCTTGAATTATGTCAATCAAACTTAATCCAGTCCTACGTGGTTAGGGGGAAAAAAAATCACAATTGTTATGTATTGCAGTTAATTCCAGCCTTCTGGGCACTTGTTATTAAATACCACCTGGCAGCCGTAAAAAAAAAAAAGCCCCAAATCTGAATAAACTGGCCTAGGGGGGGGGGGAAGCAGCTGTGGTTATGTAAGTCATTACTGGAGATTTTGAAGAAGAGATTATGTCTGGGATGGTGTAGGTTCTCTTGCTTTGGGGGGGGGGGGCTGGACTAGAAGACCTCCAAGGTCCTTTCCAGCTCTATTCTATTCTATTTATTTATTTATGAGGGAGGGGGATGGGCGGTTTAAAAATGTGATAGATAGATAGATAGATAGACAGACAGACAGATAGATAGGTGGATGGATAGATAGGTGGATGGATAGATAGATAGATAGATAGATAGATAGATAGATAGATAGATAGATAGATAGATAGATAGATAGATAGATAGATAGATAGATAGATAGATAGATAGATAGATACACAGAGATGATAGATTAGATAGGTAGGTAGGTAGAAAGAAACATGATAGGTAGGTAGAAACACGATAGATAGATAGATAGATAGATAGATAGATAGATAGATAGATAGATAGATAGATAGATAGAGATACAAAGATAGGGATAGAGCTAAGCTGAGAGAGAGATATGATACCATATAGAGGAGAGAGAGAGAGAGAGAGAGAGAAATAGATGGAGAGATAGAAAGAGAGAGGAGAGAGAGAAAGATAGAGAAACAGCGAGTGAGAGAGAGAGAATTTATACAGGTAGTCCTCGGCTTACGACCACAGTTGAGCCCAAAATTTCTGTTGCTAAGTGAGTCATTTGTTAAGTGAGTTTTGCCCCATTTTACGGCCTTTCTTGCCACAGTTGTTAAGTGAATCACTGCATTTGTTAAATTAGTAACACGGTTGTTAAGTGAATCTGGCTTCCCTGTTGAGTTTGCTTGTCGGAAGGATGCAAAACCTGACTTTGCTTGTGATCGGTAATCACACTGCAACCGTCATAAATACGAGTCACTTGCCAAACGTCTGAATTTTGATCACAGGACCAGGGGAATGCCGCCACGGTCGTAAGTGTGAAAGACAGTCACCAATTTATTCAGTGCTTTTGGAACTTTGAATAGTCACTAAACAAAGAGTTGTAAGTCGAGGACAAACCTGTACACCCAATCTCACAGTCAAGACACCCCAGCCAAAATATTAAAACAGGTGAATATGAAAACAAAGAAAGATTAAATAAGTGAAAAAGCAGAATACAACGAGGTGGGAGGGCGATTCTTCCCAGTCCACTTTCAAACTAGGAATTTGGATTTGGGTTTGGCTAATCCAGGGAAAAGAAGAACTAGGGGGGACATTAAGGCAGCGTCCCAGTATTTGGGGGCTACCCCAAAGAAGAGGGGGGTCAAGCTGTTCTCCAAAGGACCAGAAAGCAGGACAAGAAGCAACGGATGGAAACTAATCAAGGAGAGAAGCAACCTGGCATCAAGGAGAAACTTCCTAACAGTGAGGACAATTAACCAGTGGAACCGCTTGCCACCAGAAGTTGTGGGTGCTCCAACAGTGGAGGTTTTCAGGAGACTGGACAGCCACTTGTCTGCAATGGTAGAGGGTCTCCTGCTTGAGCAGGGGGCTGGACTAGAAGACCTCCAAGGTCCCTTCCACTCTATTCTGATGGATCCATTGACCGGACTCATTTCGGTGACAACCAAGATCTCTCCGCTCCAACTTCCAGAGGGCGAGTCCCCCCCCCAACCCTCTTCCACGCTTAAATCGGATTAAAAGGCGGAGGGTCCCCCCTTTCCCCAACCGAGTGCGGGAGGCGGGGGTGTCAATCATTCCCCACCCCCAATTCCTCTTCCAACCCGCCCGGCTGTCATCGCTCCCTGCTGGGGAGGGGGGCTGCGCGATCCTGACTCGATCCCCACGAGAGACCCTGCGGGATCCTCTTGCGAAGCGTCCCCCCCCCTTTGCTAATAAACCCGCCCGGGGTCGGTCGATCGGCTATCCTGGGTGTAAACGGCTTCCCGGCTGGATCGCGCGCAAATGTGGCGCAGCAGCCCCTCCATCCGCCCCCGGGGACCCCCGCTCACCTTGCCCGGCGGCTTGGCGGCGCTCTCCGGCTCGGGCAGCCCCTGAGCAAGCCAGCTGGCCGGGCTGGGGCTGGGGCTGGGCGGCAGGCCGGAGTCGGGACTGTCCAACGGCCGCTTCGAGTCCGGCAGCTCCGGCGCGTCCGGGAGACTCAGCCGCCCCACCATCGCTGCGCCCTGCCCGGCTCTCTGCTCGCCCGGGCTGCCGCTGCAATGCCAGGCTGGTCCCGGGAGGGGAGGGGAGGGGGTGGAGCCTCGCAAGGCCCCGCCCCCGCATGCCCCCGCCCCCTGCCAAGAGGGAGGGGAGGGAATCCCTCCTGGACCGGAGGCTTCCCAGGGCTGGAGAGCGGGGGGACTCCCCACCCGAAATGGGGAGGGGTCCGCGCAGGCGCGCTGCGCTGCTCTGCTCCGGGGAGGGGAGGCTCAGCAGGCAACAGCTAGGGAGGGGAGGGTCGCCAGCGCTGGGAACAGCTGGTGGGGAGAGCGGCAGGGATCGCGAAGACTCCCCCTCCCGAGCCCAGTTCAGAGTGGGGGTCCCCAAGGTTTTTTTTAAGGGGGGACGCGCAAATGCAACAGCCAGCAAAGGAGATTGTTGTTTTTGCAAGCATGGGCAAAATGACCCCACAGCCTTTTGTCTGAAATGGTAGAGATAATAATAATAATAATAATAATAATAATAATAATAATAATAATAATAATAATAATAATAATAATAATAATAATAATAATAATAATAATAATAATAATCCTCCACATCTGCCTATCCCAGGTCCTTGGTAAGGACTCAATAGGTAGACAAAAATGCCAAATCCAGTCTGAACATCTGGCTGACTGTGCGATGATTAATAATAATAATAATAATAATAAAAATAAAAACTGCACTACTCGGAACATCTTATATTTTAAGGAGGTACCTGGTTGATACCTAGGATGCTGGTAGCAACCCATGTCAACCATCAGCGCCAGCCAGCTTGAATATTCAGTTGACTGAGGTTCATGTTTAATGAATAAAAGATAATAATAATAATAATAATAATAATAATAATAATAATAATAATAATAATAATAATAATAATAATAATAATAATAATAATAAATAATGATGATGATGATGATGATGAAGTTGGAAGGGACCTTGGAGGCCATCAGTGGCACATCAGGGCACATCCTCAAAACAGTGGCCAGATTTTCTCAATGACTATGAATAATTTCCCCTATACAGGTAAGTCCTCGACATACAATTTATTTAATGACCGTTGGAAGTTACAACGGCACTGAAAATGTGGCTTATGACCGCTTTTCACACTCAGTGACCGTTGCAGCATCAAAATTCAGAAACTTGGCAATTGACTCATAGTTATGACGGTTCCAGTGATCCGGGGGTCCTGTGATCCCCTTTTTGCGACCATCTGACAAGCAAAGACAACGGGGGGGAAGCCAGCTTCATTTAACAACCCTATCACTGATTTAACAGCTGAATTGATTCACTTAACAACGGAGGTCGTAAGTCAGGGACTACCTGAAATAGCCTTCCTGCAATATTCAAGCTTAACCACCTTTCCTGACAGTGTGGACAATTAATCAGGGAACTCCTTGCCTCCAGAAGCTGTGAATGCTCCAACACTGGAAGTTTTTAAGAAGAGACTGGACAGCCATTTGTCTGAAATGGTATAGGGTTTCCTGCCTGAGCAGGGGGTTGGACTAGATGACCTCCAAGGTCCCTTCCAACTTTATTATTATTATTATTATTATTATGGATCATCGCACAGTCAGCCAGATGTTTAGACTGGATTTGGCATTTTGTCTACCTATCGAGTCCTTACCAAGGACCTGGGATAGGCAGATGTGGATGTTTGGTGGTATTACAGAACTCGTCGCAGGATGGAAGCAGTTCCTAGTAAGGCCGCCTTTTTGCAATTGACTAATGGCAAATTTGTCAATGCCAATGGTGTTCAAGTGGTGCTCCAGTTGTTTTGGGATTGCACCCAATATTATTATTATTAATTATTATTATTATTATTATTAATTATTATTATTATTATTATTAATTATTATTATTATTATTATTATTATTATTATTATTATTATTATTATTATTATTATTATTATTATTATTATTATTATTATTATTATTATTATTATTATTATTATTATTATTGCCTTTAGGCCCGGCTTGGCTAGACTCCTGCCTGAAACCCTTTAGCAGGGCCATCAGACGTATAAACCTAGATGAAACCGTGGCTTCAGCTTGAAAAAAAAAGCATCTTTGCTTTCTTACGTCAGGGAGTGCGTTCTTGAGAACCATGAGAACTAGAATCATTTTTTTTCCACGATTAGGAAAGATCCTGCTCAAAAGCTTAAAAGAGATTTTTTTTTCTTTTTAGGAAGTTCTCGAGAAAGGCTGACTAATTGTATTTCTACTTGAAACCACTTTTCTACCTTTTGCAAGAAGCTAAAAAAGAAATAAAGGGTGGATGGGGAGGTTTGAAGGTTAAAATCTTTGGAGCTTCAAGAAATAAGGCAGAAAGACGTTCACCTTAAAAGGTTGTGTTTTTTTGGTAATTTTTTTTTTACTGACCTCTGTATTAAGGAAAGTAAGTCGTTCCTTGTCGGTTGTTCTTTCCAGTTTCTCTTTTTTTGACTCTTCCCCCCCCCCTCTTGCTTATCTTTCCATTTGCTTAAATCAATAAAGTTATATATATATATATATTTTTAAAAGGAGAAACACTCTCTGGGAGTCATTGGCACCAAAGGGCAGCCATCTGCAAGCATAAATAATTCAAATTAAAAACAGGCCTCCTCAACCAGCCAGCTGGAAGCGGTGTGGAATTTGCACTTTTCAGTCAATCCCACAACCGTCCTTCAGCCGATCATCCAGGAAAAGACATTTTTTTAAAAAAAGAAAAGTCAAAAGGACTTTATTACTATTTTTTTAAAAAAAAGATGGAGTCATTTCAGCAAAAGTGTCATGCGTTCTGTATTTTAAGGTCCAACTATACTCTCTTAATCTGTTTGCCTCAGCTTTTAACAGACAGCAGGTCACAGTGCTAGGCTGCATTAACGGAGGGATAGAATCAAGATCACGTGAAGGGTTAATACCACTTTACAAGGCCTTGGTAAGGCCACACTTGGAATACGGCGTCCATTTTTGGTCACCATGATGTAAAAAAGATGTTGAGACTCTAGAAAGAGTACAGAGAAGAGCAACAAAGATGATCAGGGGACTGGAGGCTAAAACATACAAAGAACGGTTGCTGAAATTGGGTATGTCTAGTCTAATGAAGAGAAGGATGAAGGGTGACATGATAGCAGTCTTCCAGTATCTCAGGGGCTGCCACAAAGAAGAGGGAGTCAAGCTATTCTCCAAAGCGCCTGAAGGCAGGAGAAGAAGCAACGGATGGAAACTAATCAAGGAGAGAAGCAACCTGGAACTAAGGAGAAACTTCCTGACAATTAGAACAATTAACCAGTGGAACAACCTGCCTCCAGAAGCTGTGAATGCTCCAACACTGGAAGTTTTTAAGAAGAAACTGGACAGCCAGACTAGATGACCTCCAAGGTCCCTTCCAACTTTATATTATTATTATTATTATTATTATTATTATTATTATTATTATTATTATTATTATTATTAATAATAATATTATTATTATTATTATTATTATTATTAAGAAAAGGTTTCCGTTCACACAACCCCTAAACTCAGTTCTGAATGCTGGTAAAACCTCACTTGGACATGGTTTGCCTGGCCGAGAATCTGGGGTCTTGGCCAGGATTTATCCCATTCAGGCTGATCCAGAAGATAATAGTCAGGAGAGCTAATTCGGTCTACTGGTTAAGGCACCAGGCTAGAAAGCAGGAGGCACTGAGTTCTAGTCCTGCCTTACATATGAAAGCTGACCGGATGACTTTGAGTCAATCACCAGGAGACGGTGAGTTCTAGTCCTGCCTTAGGCATGAAAGCCAGCTGGATGAGTTTGGGCCAGTCACCTGGAGATGGTGAGTTCTAGTCCCAACTCAGGCATGAAAGCTGCAAAGGATATCAGAATCTTCTTTTTTTTAGTCCTGTTCATTTCTTTTTTATTCTTTCTACATTTTTGTCTTTTTTCTTTTCTGCTTTTAATTTTTATTATTAACGTGCACTTGTTTCTACGCTCTTTGAAAATATATATGTTTATATTATATGCAGGGCTTTTTTTCCTCATAGAACGCTCAGAACGGAGTTCCGGCACCTTTTTTGGATGGAACCTTGTAGGG
The DNA here is from genome assembly GCA_023970755.1 of Azemiops feae. Taxonomy (NCBI): domain Eukaryota; kingdom Metazoa; phylum Chordata; class Lepidosauria; order Squamata; family Viperidae; genus Azemiops; species Azemiops feae. The sequence continues at coordinate 43,294 of JALGBA010001311.1, forward strand.
TAGGCAAAGTGGGTTGTATGACATGTGTGAGTTCTGGCATCTTTTTTTTTTTACAAAAAAAGCACTGATTATATGTATATCTTTGGAAAGATACATATTTGTGTATATACATGCAAATATATATATATATTTCACAATGCTCATTGTGAATATGTATATATATAAAATGAGCATTTGTACAATATATATATCTTTGCATGCATATATGCAAATTCATATATATCTTTGCAAATATATATATAATTGATAATTAATTTGCATTTGTAATATACATATATAATCATTCTATGTATGTGTCTGTCTGTCAATCCATCCATCCATCCACCCACCCACCCACCTATTCTATCTGTCTGTCTGTCTGTCTCTGTCGTCCGTCCTATCTATCTATCTATCTATCTATCTATCTATCTATCTATCTATCTATCTATCTATCTATCTATCTATCTATCTGTCTGTCTGTCTGCCTGCCTGCCTGCCTGCCTGTCTGTCTGTCTCTGTCCGTCCTATCTATCTGTCTGTCTGTCTCTGTCCGTTCTATCTATCTATCTATCTATCTATCTATCTATCTATCTATCTATCTATCTATCTATCTATCTATCTATCTATCTATCTATCTATCTATCTATCTATCTATCTATCTATCTCTATCTATCTATCTATCTATCTATCATCTATCTATCTATCTCTATCATCTATCTATCTATCTATCTATCTATCTATCTATCTATCTATCTATCTATCTATCTATCTATCTATCTATCTATCTATCTATCTATCTATCTATCTATCTATCTATCTATCTATCTACCATGATTTTATCCCTTTTACTTCCCTCCTTTTCATTTCCTCTGCCTTCTGTGCAGAATTTCTGATGATACTGGAGAACGTCCAAGCTTTCTCTTAGAAGCTTTCTGTCCAGTGCAAATGAGTGCTTGAAGAGGACAAACACCATACACTCCACCTCTGAACAAAAAAGATGCATTTCCCATGTTCCCCGTTGCCCAGGGAAGCAAAGCCTTCTGGGTTTCGTCTTTCTGGTTTCCAATCAGAGAGGACGGAGCCTCTCCAGGGCTGAAAATCTCTCTTGAGCTCGTTTTCTTATCATCAAACGGCCGTGAGGCCACAAAGGCTCCTGTTGTGGGATTGGAACTCGGGGCACACGGGGGACCGGCAGCCAGGTTCATACCAAGAACGGAGTCCCTTTCCAATGAAATAAAAAAACAACAACAATTGCAACCAGTCTGCCTTCCATAGAAGACCTGTATATTGCGCAGGTAATAATAATAATAACAACAACAATAACAACAACAATAATAAATAATAACAACAATAAAAGTTGGAAGGGACCTTGGAGGTCATCTAGTCCAACCCCCTGCTCATGCAGGAAACCCTATACCATTTCAGACAAATGGCTGTCCAGTCTCTTCTTAAAAACTTCCAGTGTTGGAGGTCAGAAAGAGGGCTGAGGAAATATCTTCAGACCCCTCACATCCTGGACATAAAGTGTTTCAACTCCTCCCCTCGAGATGGCGCTATAGAGCAGGGCTCTCCAAACCTGGCAACTTTTAAGACTTGTGGACATCAACTCCCAGAATTCCTCAGCCAGCTGGCTGAGGAATTCTGGGAGTTGAAGTCCACAAGTCTTAAAAAGTTGCCAGGTTTGGAGAGCCCTCCTATTGGGCAGTCATTGCAGGCCAAGACAACTGGACACAGGGGCAGTTTTTCCCCCTCAGGCCATCGGTCTAATTCTCAGTGCTGTCTAATGTCTATGTGCATCTACTCAAGTAGTATGGCTGTAGTGTGATTATTTATCCATCTTCATCTTCTTTACTCCCCCTTTTATTGGCATTATGGCTCATCACACAGTCAGCCAGATGTTCAGACTGGAGGTAGCATTTTTGCCTACCTATCGAGTCCTTTCCAAGGATCTGGGATAGGCAGATGTGGATGTTTGATGGCCTTACAAATATATGTGGGAGAAACATCACGTCAATTAAAAACCAAGATCCATGAACTAAGGAATCAAGGAGAAACTTCCTGTCAGTGAGGACAATTAACCAGTGGAACAGCTTGCCACCAGAAATCGTGGGCGCTCCATCACTGGAGATTTTTAAGAAGAAGCTAGACAGTTATTTGTCTGAGATGGTATAGGTCCTCCTGCTTGAGCAGGGGGCTGGACTAGAAGACCTCCAAAGTCCTATTCTATTCTATTCTATTCTATTCTATTCTATTCTATTCTATTCTATTCTATTCTATTCTTCTATTCCATTCCATTTTCTATATTCCATTTTCTATATTCTATATTCTATCCCATCCCATCCCATCCCATCCCATTCCATCCTATCCTATAACACTGGCTGGCAGGCACAAACGCCACAATCCCAAATCCTTAATCTCTACCCACACCGACACCAAACAATACCAGTTTGATTGGAACAACAGCAAAATCATCGGCCACACTCGGGAGTTCATCAAAGCCTGGCACTCCACAAGCAATTCCATCAACAGACACATCAACCTACAACCAGCCTACCAACCCCTCAGAATCCAAATCAACCGCACAGCCAGCCAGAGACAGCACCGACCCTCAACCATCCCGCGCAATCCCCCAAAACCAGCACTTCACCTCCCAATGACCCTCACCTGACTTAACCTCCCCATCACAAGATCCTGATGACTCACAACTGACCCATCACAATACCCTCACTTGACACACCCACACCTGAAGCCTTTATAAGCAGAAGAACACCGACACTGACACCCCCTAAACTCCGCTGAAGATGTTACCTAGCCTGGTAACGAGACGTTTGGAAACCAACCCACAAGCTCGGAGAACGAACCTGAATTCACCTTCATCCTACACCCGAGCTACAGATATTTGCCACGATTGCATTACAAATATCGTTGCGGTATGTAAGCTGTTCCAAGTGTACCTTCCGCAATTGACCGATTGTGAATTTGTCGATGCCAACGGTATCCAAGTGATGCTCCGGATGTTTCGGGATTGCGCCCAAGGCGCCTATCCCTATTGGAACTATCCTTGCTTTCTTTTGCCACATTCCTTCTATTTCTATTTGCAGGTGTTTGTATATTGCTATCTTTTTCCAGTTCTTTCTCTTCTGCTGTTACAGGTGGTCCTCGACCTACGACCACAAAGGAGCCAAAAAATTCTGTTGCTAAGCGAGACCTTTGTTAAGGGAGCTTTGCCCCATTTTATGACCTTTCTTGCCGCGGTTCTTGAGCAAATCACCGCAGTTAAGTTTTAACACGGTTGCTTAAGTGAATCCGGTTTCCCCGTTGACTTTGTCAGAAGGTCGCAGAAGAGGATCCCATGGCCCCGGGACACCGCAACTGTCATAAGTACATGCCAGTTGCTTAGCATCTGAATTGTGATCACAAGACCACGGGCATGTTGAAACGGTCATAAGTGTGGAAAAGGGTCATAAGTCACTTTTTTCAGTACCGTTGAAACTCTAGTCACTAAACAAAATGTCGTAAGCCGAGGACTACCTGTATTATTATTCTGTCGCTTTGTATGCCCACTGTACTGGAGACAAATTCCTTGCGTGTCTAATCACACTTGGCCAAATAAAAATTTCAACTATTCAACTAAAAACCAGGCAATTCTCCAAGAGATGTCGGTTAGCAGATGTGAAAGAGATACAGGTAAGTCCTCGGCTTACCTGGCCAAACCCCCCCCCCCACTTAAGGAAATCCCCTATGAACAAGGTCACCCTTTGAAGGGGACGCCTGGGGCTCAGGCAGGCTGGCACCTGGTGTCTGAGCCAGCCTGCCACATTCGCACTCTGTCCCTCCTGGAATGGAAAAGGGGCCGAACAAGAGACTCAGTGTCTGGGGTCCCGGCCAGGGGTCCTCCATGGACCGGCCAGTTGCTACCACCAGCAGGAATGCCACACTCTGGGGCTGGGAAGGATCAGCTGGCCTTGGATGACCCCAGCTTTGCATCCGTCAGGATGCCGAAGAGCAGATGAAAGCCGATTTAGCATTTGAGTTATTTAGTGGGATTTATTTGGTGGGTGTTTCGATCAAAGAACAAGACAGGTGCAAGCAGGAGGGCGAAAGGCCTGGAGGCTAAAACAGGAAGAACGGTTGCAGGATTTGGGTATGTCTAGTTTAATGAAGAGAAGGACGAGGGGGGACATGATAGCAGCGTTCCAGTATCTCAGGGGCTGCCCCAAAGAAGAGGGAGTCAAGCTGTTCTCCAAAGCACCCGAAGGCAGGACAAGAAGCAACGGATGGAAACTAATCAAGGAGAGATGCAACCTGGAACTAAGGAGAAACTTCCTGACAGATAGAACAATTAACCAGTGGAACAACCTGCCTCCAGAAGCTGTGAATGCTCCAACACTGGAAGTTTTTAAGAAGAGACTGGACAGCCATTTGTCTGAAATGGTGATAGGGTTTCTGCCTGAGTAGGGGGTTGGACTAGATGACCTCCAAGGTCCCTTCCAACAATTCTATTCTATTCTATTCCATTCCATTCCATTCCATTCTAGAAAGAGTGCAGAGAAGAGCAACAAAGATGATTAGGGGACTGGAGGTTAAAACATATAAGGAAAGGTTGATGGAATTGGGTATGTCTAGTTTAACGAAGAGAAGGACGAGGGGGGACATGATAGCAGCCTTCCAGTATCTCAGGGGCTGCCCCAAAGAAGAGGGAGTCAAGCTATTCTCCAAAGCACCTGAAGGCAGGACAAGAAGCAACGGACGGAAACTCATCAAGGAGAGAAGCAACCTAGAACTAAGGAGAAATTTCCTGACGTTGAGGACTATTAACCAGTGGAACAACTTTCTTGCCTCGGTTGTTAAGTGAATCACTGCTGTCGTTAAGTTAGTCACACTAGTTGTTAAGCGAATCAGGCTTTCCCCAGTGACTTTGCTGCCAGAAGGTTGCAAAAGGGATCCCGGGACACTGCGACTGTCATAAACACATGCCAGTTGCCAAGCGTCCAAATTTTGATCACCTGACCACGGGGATGCTTCAAAAGTCATAACTGTGAAAAAAAACACTCCTAAGCCACTTTTTTCCCAGCGGCGTCGTAAGCTTGAATGGTCACTAAATGAACTGTTGTACGTCGACGACGATGCGTAAATAACGGCTGACCCTCTAAATTGGGAGCTTTTCTCCTCCTCCGTCGAGATCGCTCCCCGGCTGGGTTCGCAAGACATCTAAACCACGCCTGCTGCTAGCCCACCCTGTCCCCCATTTACAACCAGCTCTGGGAAGAGAACCCAGGGCGTAGCCTGTCACTTGAACCCAGAGCAGCTGTTACAGCATTTGGAGTTTGCAGAATCCACTCCAAGGAAATCGACCGGTGGGCTCAGCCGCACATCGTTGGTGGCAAGTTTGGAAGGACCCATTTTTCTGTTTTTTGACCAACATCTTCCACCAGGAAGTTCAGATAGTCCTCGACTTACGACTGGTCGCTTAGTGACTGCTCAAAGTTACAACAGACTTGCCCAAAGGTATTTACAACCTGATTTTGAAGATGTGCGTGTGCGCACACACACACGCACACGCAGAGTCACGTGATTGTATTCGGGGGGGGACTTGGCAACGGGCTCACCTGTACGGCCAATTGTGGTGTCCTGCGGTCACATGACCACAATTTCCAATGTTTTTTTTTTGTGGTTTCTGGCGTTTATTTCCTGTAACTGGCAAAAAACACCCATTGGATAAAATAGATTTGCTTAAGGACTGTGGTGTTCGCTTAATGCCCGCCATAAAAAAATGCCAAAAAATTGAATTGTCACGTGACGCCTCAAAATGACCAAAATGACTTATGACCGTAATTCCCAGCTTAATTACGGTCATAAATTGAGGACTATGTGTAACCAGGTTTCTTTATTTTCATGGATCATGTGGGCTGATACAGCTGCCAGTCTCGCCTGTGAGAGACCAGGAAAAGAATAAAAAGGAAGGGAACAAAAAAGAAGATGAAGCAATAACCAAAGAGCAGAAGAGGAACAAAATGGCAGCTGAGCTCAGTCTAATCCAGTGTTTCCCAACCTTTCTCTTTAATGGAAAAACCCAAGGAACTAAAATCAAACTCATCAAGAGACTGGCGAATCCACTTTATTAACAGGAAATGTACAACTTTGAGGAGTCTTAATTATTAGCCAGATTTATTTGGGTCTGATAAATTAGTCAACAGTTTTAAAATCAATGGGAAGGAAGGAAGGAAGGACAAATAGGGAAAGAAAGAAAGAAAGAAAGAAAGAAAGAAAGAAAGAAAGAAAGGAAGGAAGGAAGGAAGGAAGGAAGGAAGGAAGGAAGGAAAAAGGGGAGGGAAGGAAGGAAAGAAGGAAAAATAAGGAGAGAAGAAAAAGAGAAAGAAAGAAAGAAAAGAAAAGAAAAAGAAAGAAAGAAAGGGGAGAGATGGAAGGAAGGAAAGAAGGAAAAATAGGGAGAAGAGAAAGAAAGAAAAGAAAGAAAGAAGAAAGAAGGAAAGGAAGAAAGGAAGGAGGGGGAGGGATAGAAGGAAGGAAAGAAGGAAAAACAGGGAGAGAAGAGAAAGAAAGAAAAGAAAGGAACAAAGAAAGAAAGGAAGGAGGGGGAGAGATGGAAGGAAGGAAAGAAGGAAAAATATGGAGAAGAGAAGAAAGAAAGAAAGAAAAGAAAGAAAGGAAGAGGAAAGAAGAAAGAAGGAAAGGAAGGAAGGAAGGAGGGGGAGGGATGGAAGGAAGGAAAGAAAGAAAAATAGGGAGAGAAGAGAAAGAAAAAAGAAAGGAACAAAGAAAGGAAGGAAGGAAGGAGGGGGAGCGATGGAAGGAAGGAAAAAAGGAAAAATATGGAGAGAAAAAGAAAGAAAGAAAAAGAAAGAAAGAAAGAAAGACGTTACTATTTACAAGGCAGCAGCTTTCTCAAGAGGTCAAACCGTCTTCCTGTTTGTTCCACATTTCTGCAATTTGAGGGGGGGGGAGGGAGGGAGGGAGGGAGGGGCGAGGTCCCAGGCCCGGGGTCTCCCCGGAGGTCCCTTTGCCCTGCTCTCAGGAAGTCCATAAAAACAGGGAGGTCCAGGTTACACCTTCCTTGATTAGACTTTCCTTTCACAAGCCAAGCGAGGGCAAACATTGCTCAGCCTGGATCGCAACCAACCGGGGCAAAGGGCCAAGAGAACGGCAGGCACCCTGCCCCACTTCCTGGGGACTTGAACGGCCCTTCGCTTTGAGGGGGCAGGCATGGGGGTCTGCAACTAGCAGTCTGTAGCCCTCCCTCAAATCCCCTGAATTTGCAACCCAGGTCAACGGGATACACTTCCGAAGAAGACCCCCCCCCTCTTGCCTTTAAAAAAAAACCACCCAATCTCCAGCAACCGCAGGAATGCTTTCCTGTTTTTAACCGATGCATTGCAAAGCAGCCCAGATTTTGTGGGGTTCCCTCGCATGGAGTGATATCCTGGCCAAAACATGTGGAGTGCAGGGCTCAAAGCTTCCCAAAACTTTTATCTCTGGAAAGCAAAAAAAAAGGGGAAAACTAGAAATCAACAGTTGCTTTCAACACCCCGGGCCGTTCCAGATCCAGAAGTTCTCAGCATCCAAGGAAGGAAAAAGGACCTTTAAAAAAAAAAGAGCCAGGAATTCAGGAAGTTTTTAAAAAAAAAAAAGCTTGGTCCACTTCGGACAAGTGAAGGGCAGAGGAAGCAAAAAAAATGTAAAAAAACAAACAAACCAGCAGGCACAGTTTTAAAAAGCACAGCGACGCACAAAGAACGAGAGCTGGGCACGTTCTGTGCTGACTTTGGAAAACACAGCAGCCTCCCGTGTGGTTTTTTTTTTTTTTTTTAAATCTGGAATGTTTCATCCTGATGAAAAGCAGCAGCTAATTAAAATTTGGCTGGAGGAGGAAGTTTGTTTGGACCGAATGCGAGGGAGGTGAGATCCGGATGAATCTCGGCGGGGACTTTCGCTTGGGTCAAGTTGGCTGGTGAAAAGGGACAAGACGTTTAGACTCTGCTCCCCGATCGCAGACAAAGGTGTGTGTGTGTGTGTGTGTGTGTGTTAAGGGTTGCCCCACCAAAGGTGGGGAGATGAGAGCAGAGGGAAAAAGCCAACAAGGGAATTACGAATTTATCAAGTGGGTTTATCGAGTGGGGCCGATGAATGAAACATGAATTTCGAAGTTTCTTTCTCCCCATCTAATAAAGGAGTTGTAGCTGTTTCTGAAATTGACTGAAGTTTCTTCTGGAATTGACGCTTTCTGAAATTGACTGGGCCCCAAAGAGTTTTGTGCGGAGCGAGTGAAAGACTGCCTGTGTCACTTTTTTTCTGACCTCGGCAACTTTTAAGTCGTGTGGACTTCAACTCCCAGAATTCTGGGAATCGAAATCCACACAGTTCAAAGTTGCTGAGGTTGAGAAACATTGCTTTATGTGATGAAGCAGGTAAAACCATCACTGAGTTAACGCTGGAAAACAGAGGGGGAAAAAAGCACCCATTGAAAGAGGAAGACGTGGGGGTCTACGAAAACATGGACCCCCCCACTCCTCCTGGGGAAAAAAAAACTGCATTCAGAACATCACAAAAGGAGATTCTAACCTGCCCAGACCGAGGCCAGCCGTGCTACCAGCTACCCCTTAAAAACAAAATCAACCCTTGCAAAAATTCCCGGGATCTCATTTCTGAGATAAAACCTTGGAAAATGTCAACATTTTCCTACGATTTGGGGCATGTTTGAATTCATCGGGGGAAGCAGGAGACAGCTAGATGACTGATTTTTTGCTACCTGGAAGGCCCTCGACGGGGTAGGCACATAACCTGCAACCAGCCATAAGCTTGGACCACGATGCCTTCGGAAGCTGGAGAACAAGATGGCTAGGTACCAGCTAGAGTCTCTTCTTGATCAGTTTTTCCAGCTTGCGGATGCGGGAAGACTCCTGCTCAGGTGTGGGGGCTGTCAGGGAGACGCAGCCACCAGTTTCCGCGCCCGAGGGGAGAGCCGGGAGCCTCTGACGGAATAAGTCCAACATGCTGCTTTGCTCGCTTCGCTTGAGACCCTGTGGAGACACGGGGAGGGGGGTGGGGGGGCAGAGGGAGGAAGAGGAGGTGGTCACCGTAGGCAAAACTCAGCAGCCACCTCTGCCCTCAAAGCTTGAGCTAAGAGGGACTTTCAAGGCTGTGGTTTGTTGTTTCGTGCTGGATGGAGAAGGCCATACAGAAAGAAAGTGGACAAGGGGATGATAAGGATGGGTTGCGTCCCTGCAGAACATCTGGAAGGCATGTCCCAGAGCCTAGAAAACATGCTCCTCAGAACATCTAGAAGACACACACCCCGGCATATCTGGAAGACATGCCTCCAGAACATGTGGAAGACATGCCTCCAGAACATGTGGAAGACGTGCCTATGGAACATCTAGAAGACATGCCCCAGAACATCTGGGAGACATGTCCCAGAACATCTGGAAGACATATCTCCAGGATGTCTGAATGATATGCCCCAGAACTTCAAGACGGGTCTCCAGAACACCTGCAAGGCACAACCCATTGCATCTGGAAGACAGAACAGTTGGAAGATGTGCCTCCAGAACATCTGGAAGACTGCCCATAGCATTTGGAAGGTGCACCTCCAGAACACCTGGAAGACTCAACCCATAATATCTGGAAGACACAAATCAGAACATCTAGAAGACACACACCCCGGCATATCTGGAAGAGATGCCTCCAGCACAACTGGAAAACACACCCAGAACGTGTGGAAGACGTGCCTATGGAACATCTAGAAGACATGCCCCAGAACATCTGGGAGACATATCTCCAGGATGTCTGGAGCTAAGACACGCCCCAGAACTTCAAAGACGGGTCTCCAGAACACCTGCAAGACACAACCCATCGCATCTGGAAGACAGAAAACATTTGGAAGTTGTGCCTCCAGAACATTTGGAAGATGTGCCTCCAGAACATCTAGAAGACTGCCCATAGCATTTGGAAGGTACACCTCCAGAACATCTGGGAGACTCAACCCGTAACATCTGGAAGACACAGATAAGAACATCTGGAAGGCGCACCTCCAGATACATCAAGATGGCAACCTACCCCTGGGAAATTTGACAGCTGTAGTCCTTCAAAGCCACTCATACTTAAAAAGGATGTCAGGAAAGTTGAGTTTCACGGAATCAAAATGTTTGTAAAATGAAGTGTATCAGGGCAAGTTTGGGCAGAAGTGTATTAGGGCAAGTGTATTTGGGCAAGTTTGTCTTCTTTTCATCCAGATGTGCTAGGGGTGGAACCAAATTGGTCATGGATAATCTGTCCTTCAACACCCATCTTCCCAATTTTTTTTTCTACTCTCCAGAACAAGTGGAATAACTCTGGCTTTTCTCGCTGCCCGCGTGCCCTGGCGCCCGGCTCACCTTCATCTCCAGAATCTTCTGGAATGTGTCAGTGGTGCAGTCGGAGAGGAGTTTGATGTAGTTGTCCACAAAGACCACAGCCGGCTCATGGGGTGCCATCACGACCTGCAAGGACAGAAGAGCAGCTGATTATAAGGGCCGTGCTGGTGCAGTGACCAGAATGCAGCACTGCAGGCTAACTCTGCCGACTGCCAGGAGTTCGATCCTGACCGGCTCAAGGTTGACTCAGCCTTCCGTCCTTCCGAGGTGGGTAAAATGAGGACCCAGATTGTTGGGGGGCAAGATGCTGACTCTGTAAACCACTTAGAGAGGGCTGTAAAAGCACTGTGAAGCAATTATGAGAAGTTTGTTAAGTGAGTTATGCCCCATGTTACGACTTTTCTTGCCACCGTTGTTAAGTGAATCACTGCAGTGCTTAAGTTAGTCACACGGTTGTGAAGTGACTCTGGCTTCCCCATATGGACTTTGTTTGTCAGAAGGTGGCAAAAGGGGATCACGTGACCTGGAACACTGCAACCGTCGTAACTATGAATCAGTTGCCAAGCGTCTGACTTTTGATGGTGGGGATGCTGCGACGGTCACCAGGGTGAAAAACCGGTCTTAATTCACTTTTTTTCAGTGCCGTTGTAATTTCGAACGGTCTTTAAATAAACCGCTGTTAAGTCAAGGACCACCAGTCTGGCTTTTAAAGGGGCTTAATTCTAACCACGTGAGGAAGCAGCGATGAAGCCCCTGCAACGTTCCCCATCCGATTCCAGCCTCTTTCGGGTTTTCCAAGAAAAGCTTCTGCGTTTCGGCCTCCCGGCGGCCGAACCCAGAACATGAGAAGCCGCTCTAGAAGGGAGTGGGGGGGGGGGAAATGCAAGGGGGGGGGATTTGCTGCAACCTCCCCTGTCCCCACCCAGGCACGGAAGCAGCTGTCCCCAGCCTTGCCTAGGATCTAATTGGAAATGCCGAAGGAAAATCCATCCTGGAAGCCTCCACTCCGGAAGGGAGGAAAGGAATTTGGGGAAGGACTCTGCAGCCGGTCGCCTTTAAAAGTGAGGGGCAGCTCAACAAGCCCACAATTGGGGGTGGAGAGTAAGGGGAAGAGAGCCAGTTTGGTTTTAAAGCACCAGGCGAGAAACGGGGAGACGGCGAGTTCTAGTCCTGACTTAGGCACAAAAGCCGGCTGGGTGAATTTGGCTCAATCACCAGGAGATGGTGAGTTCTAGTCCCGACTTAGGCATGAAAGCTGGCTGGGTTACTTTGGGCCAATCACCAGGAGACGGTGAGTTCTAGCCCCACCTTAGGCACAAAAGCTGGCTGGGTGAATTTGGCCCGATCACCAGGAGACGGTGACTTCTAGTCCCAACTTAGGCACAAAAGCCGGCTGGGTGAATTTGGCTCAATCACCAGGAGATGGTGAGTTCTAGTCCCGACTTAGGCATGAAAGCTGGCTGGGTTACTTTGGGCCAATCACCAGGAGACGGTGAGTTCTAGTCCTGCCTTAGGCACAAAAGCTAACTGGATGACTTTGGGTCAATCACCAGGAGACTGTGAGTTCTAGTCCTGCCTTAGGCATGAAAGCTGGCTGCGTTACTTTGGGACAATCACCAGGAGACTGTGAGTTCTAGTCCTGCCTTAGGCACAAAAGCTAACTGGATGACTTTGGGCCAATCACCAGGAGACAGTGAGTTCTAGTCCTGCCTTAGGCATGGAAGCTGGCTCCTCGCAGGGTTGTTGTTGTGGGAAAAATAGGAACAGGAAGGAGTATTAGGTATGTTTGCTGCCTTGAATTATTCGTAAAGACAATAAGGGCAACCAACAAACCAATAAAACCTGTCCTACAAGGTGGCTTCAGCCAGGCAGTCAGTCCCTTCCTTCCTCAGAAATTCTTTGGAGGGTAAGCCGGTCGAGAGGCAACACCTACCTTGAGGATCATCTCGGCCCGTGTCATGCCCTTGACCACGATCTTCGTGTAGCTGGCGGGAGCCTTCCTCACCACCTGCGAGCCGATGGATGGCAAATCAAGCAGGACCATTTTCAGGGAGTGAGTGTCCAGCAGCAGCTGAAGCAGATAATAAGAGTGATTGATGAAATGACATTTTGTAGACTAGCCACTAATATATAAACAGAGACCAAACCCCACTCCCTACCAGCACTGATGATGTTACCTAGCTGGGTCACGAGATGTCTGCAAAAAAAACAACCAAGCTCAGAGAGCACCAAGGACCCCACATCTTTCTCGCTCTCTCTTATCTGTCTGTCTGTCTGCCTGCCTACCTAGCTACTAGCTAGCTATTATATATCTATCCATCAACAGTATCTATCTATAATGTACGTTGAAGCACTGATGATGTTACTTACTTTGGTAATGAAACATCTGCAAGAAAACCACCAAGCTCAGAGAACACCAAAGACCCCACAGTTGTCCTCCTCTTCCTCCTCCTCCTCTCCACAAACCCCACTCTCTTCTAGCACTGAGGATGTTACCTAGTTGGGTCATGAAACGTCTGCAGGAAAACCACCAAGCTCAGAGAGCACCAAGGACCCCCACAGTCCTCCTCCTCCCTTCTAGCACTGATTATGTTACTTAGTTGGGTCATGAAAGGCATGCAAGAAAACCACCAAGCTCAGAGAGCACCAAGGACCCCACAGTCTTCTCCTCCCTCTCTCCACAAACCCCCCTCCCTTCTAGCACTGATGATGTTACCTAGTTGGGTCATGAAACGTCTGCAGGAAAACCACCCAGCTCAGAGAGCACCAAGGACCCCCACAGTCCTCCTTCTACTCCTCCTCCCTTCTAGCACTGAGGATGTTACCTAGTTGGGTCATGAAATGTCTGCAAGAACGCAACGAACACCTGGTCACCTAATGACCTCCTTTATTACCACCGCAACGTGCCAGACTCAGTTACAGTTGTAAGTTGAGGACTACGTGGTAATTGGAAAAGGAAAGAAAAAGCAAGAAATCGCAAGATTGTGGTTTTTTTCCCTTTGGATTTTCAGGGTCCCGTTCCTCATGAGGTCGAGGAATCTAGCAAGGTGGCAGAGAGTCTGGCATTGCAGGAGGGAGGGGCTGCTTCTCGGAGGGCAAAGAGTGGAATGTCTGGAGGGGAGGAAGAGGGCAAAGGCAGACCCTCCCTAGCAGTTCACAGAGTATATCTATGCAGGAAGTCCTCAACTTACAGTTGTTCGTTTAGTGACCGTTTGACGTTACAGCGGCACTGGAAGAAGTGATTTATGACCATCCTTCACAGTTACGACCATTGGGGCATCCCCGTGATCACGTGATCAAAATTCAGACATTTGGTAACTGACTCATATTTATGACAGTCGCAGTGTCCCGGGGTCACGTGATCCCCTTTTGCGACGTTCTGACAAGCAAAGTCAATGGGGAAGCCAGATTCACTTAAAAACCGTATAATAATAATAACAACAACAACAACGTGGCAGTGCCTGGAGACAGCAGAATAGAGGAGAAAGAACTGGAGAAGATAACAAAATACAAAGACCTACAAATAGAAATAGAACGACTGTGGCAAAGGCAAGCAAGGGTAGTACCAATAGTAATAGGCGCCTGGGGTGCAATCCCAAAACAACTGGAGCACCACTTGAACACCCATCATCGGCATTGACATATTCGCCATCAGTCAATTGCAAAAGGCGGCCTTACTAGGAACTGCTTCCATCTTGCGACGATATCTGTAATACCATCAAACATCCACATCAGCCTATCCCAGGTCCTTGGTAAGGACTCGATACGTAGACAAAATGCCAAATCCAGTCTGAACATCTGGCTGACTGTGCGATGATTAGTAGTAGTAGTAGTAGTAGTAGTAGTAGTAGTAGTAGTAATAATAATAATAATAATAATAATAATAATAATAATGTTGGAAGGGACCTTGGAGGTCATCTAGTCCAACCCCCTGCTCAGGCAGGAAACCCTATACCATTTCGGACAAATGGCTGTCCAGTCTCTTCTTAAAAACTTCCAGTGTTGGTGCATCCACAACTTCTGGAGGAAGGTTGTTAATTGTTCTCATCGTCTTGAAATTTCTCCTTAGTTCCAGGTTGCTTCTCTCCTTGATCAGTTTCCATCCGTTGCTTCTTGATTCGCTTAACAACTGCAGGGATTCACTTAACGACGGCGGCAAGCAAGGTCGTAAAATGGAGCAAAATTCATTTAACAACCGTCTCTTGTCAGCAACAGAAATTTTGAGCTCAATTGTGGTCGTTAAGTCGAGGGCTACCTGTAGTTATGTCAGGCAGAGGTCCCCAACCTTTTGGGCACCAGGGACCAGTTCCGCGGACAGAGGTTTTTCCGCGGACCGGAGGGTGCGTGGTTTTGTGTGCTGCCTGCATCCCGCGGATGGGGCTTTCCTTGTTTGTGCAGACCGGTTGTTGGCATGCTGCAGCCCGGTACCGGTCCACGGACCCCGCAGGGGTTGGGGACCCCTGATGTAGAGGTGTTTTTTTTTTTTAAAGTCTGGCAAGATTCTGTCTGTAGGCGGACAACGATAAAGGAATTACTCAGAATTAACTTTAATGTGTCGTTCTCGGTTCTTTAGACCCAACATTTAGCCTTCAAAGAGAAGATTCACGGGAAAGCCACACTCACAACAGTGATGATGGAGGAAGAGGCCCTCATTTTATAAAAGCACTACAGCTGTCAAACAAATATGATTAAGCTATCAATTCCTGGAATGACTGTGAATTAAACGTTGGAATGCAATAAGGAAAAAAAATATCTTTGTTGTCTGTATGTGTTAGCCACAGCCCTGAGTGTGTGTAAGTAGATTGTAAAACCATTAAGAGATTATAAATACCCAGAGGTTGAGAAATTGAAACTGCTTTTCACTATCAAGTTAAATAAAACAAGGGATAACTGGATGTGAGATGACACTCCCTCTTTCTACAGGTAGTCATATCTAGGTACAGCAGTGGCCAAAATTGTGGAAACCTTTTGGGAAAAGTGTACAGTAGAAATGCCACCTTTGGTTTAAGTTTCCACCCATTTTTCTTCTAATTTCTTTATAACTGTAGCCTTGTTCGCTTAATAATACTATTTTACATCGCTTTCTGGGCCACCAGTCAACTCTTTGCACCATTACTTTAATTTTATTACGTTTTACAAGCTCAGTCAATGAAAGAACACAAAAAAACCCCAACCAACTTGATAACGATCACATAACACACTGACAAATGTCCTCCTCTCAGCTTCAAGACATGACATCAATAACTGGATCCTCCTGTGATCTGATTGGCTCATTGCCAAAGCAAAATGACACCTGATTGGCTCTCTAAACACTCAAGCTCATTGGCTACAATCGGATGAAGGAAAGCTACCTGATATCAACCTAAGCAAGTTGTGCTTCCTTTTTCTGGTTATTTGGCTATAACTTTTCACAGAATACAGTACAGATAATTGAACAAACTTTGTTGCATTGCATTCTTGATTAAATTATCTTTCCATTTATATATAATTTTATGGTACTACTGCCAAAAAAAAGCGGTGTTATTAGCCATCAAACCTCAAAAATACACTTTTTCCAAAAGGTTTCCACCATTTTGGCCACTACTGTAGTGTGGGGTTAAATCCTACCTGTGACTTTTATCTCGTCTGGGTAGACATAAATTTGATATCGGTAGTCCTCGATTTATGACTGCAATTCAGCCAAAACTTTCTGTTGCTAAGCAAGACAGTTGTAAAGCGAGTTTCGCCCCATTTTACGATCATTCTGGTCATAGTTGCTAAGCGAATGACTGCACTTTTTAAGTTAGTAATATGGCCGTTAAGCGGATCGGGCTTCCCCATTGACTTGCCTTGTGCGAAGGTTGCAAAAGGGGATCACGTGAACCCGGGACACTGCAACGGTCATAAGTACCGGCCAGTTGCCAAGCATCTGAATTTTGATCACGTGGGGATGCTGCCACGGTCATAAGTGTAAAAAACCAGTCATAAGTCACTTTTTGCAGCTCCGTTAACTATGAATGGTTTCTAAGCAAACGGTTGTTAAGTCAAGGATTATACTTTTCATAATGTTTCTCAGCCTGGACAACATTAAGTTAGGTGGATTTTAACACCTAGACTTTTCATCAAATTTTGGAAGTGCCACCCAAGACTTTCCTCGTTAAATCTTCCTAGCACCAACCTGGGCCAAGGTGCCAGGCTGTTTCAATTCATTCCTATGAGTTTTGAAACCTGAAACCTCCCTAATGAAATACAAACACACAGGTGAAGGAGAATATTTGTGGCTCGGGGTTGGAATGAGGGGTTCTTGCTGCTCTCTTGAGCTGGGTGGTTTTTCTTGCAGACGTTTCATGACCCAACTAGGGAACATCACCAGTGTAAGAATGGGGAAGAGGGAGACTGTGATGTCCTTGGTGCCCTCTGAGTCTGCAGATGTTTCATTGCCCAACTAGGAAACATCATCAGTGCTAAGGTGGAAGTGGGGATTGCAGAGAGGAAGAGGAAGGGGGAGAAGGAAGAAGATTGTAGGATCCTCGGTGCTCTTTGAGCTTGGTTGTTTTCTTGCAGACGTTTCATGACCCAACTAGATAGCGTCATCAGTGTTAGAAGGGAGGGTGATTTGGGGGGGGGAGGAGGAGGAGGAGGAGGAGGAGGAGGAGCAATGACGGGTCCTTGGCGCTGGGTGGTTTTCTTGCAGACTTTTCATGACCCAACTAGGTACCATCATCAGTGCTTGATGGTTGGTCTGGTATTAATCCTGGGGTTAATCTCTGCATATCTGGGTGTGGATCCAACAATCCAACAGTAAACAATACCCCATTCACCAAGAACACTCCCAACAACAATGACAGGGCAAGTATATCAACAGGGAGAAAATCCCTCTCCCTACTAGCACTGGTGATGTTACCTAGCTGGGTCATGAAACGTTTGCAAGAAAACCACCAAGCTCAGAGAGCACCAAAGGACCCCACACTCCTCCTCATCCTCTTCTTCCTATTCCACTTCTTTGCTCCCACCTTCTTCTTATCTTACACTCTGTAAACTCCACCCCCTTCTAGGCCTGATGATGTTACCTAGCTGGGTCATGAAACGTCTGCAAGAAAATCACCCAGCTCAGAGAGCACCAAGGACCCCTAAAATACTAACATGATCTTGCTGTGATTGTTAGTGTGTATTCAACCAACGGTTCAGATGGTCTAAAAACAGTTTGGGAAAAGAAGCTGCCTTCTCATCAAGCCAGTCTCCTGAGCCCACCTCCCACCTGTTGCTTGCCAACCACACCTTTCCCCCCTTGGATTCTCACCTGTTCAGCCCCCACCATGCTGATCGGCTTGCACTTGAAAAGGTGGTTAATAAACTTGGGGATGAAACAGCTGCAGGAAAGAAGGGAAGATATGAAGACGGCCCATTCTCCATCAGGCTTAAAGGAAAAGCAGATTTCTCTCATCCAGTGTTTTTCAATCTTGGCCACTGTAAGATGAGTGGACTTCAACTTTGCTGGCTGGGGAATTCTGGGAGTTGAAGTCCACCCATTTTTACAGTGGCCAAGATTGAGCAAATAACAGAACGAGAGAGTTGGAAGGGACCTTGGAGGTCTTCTAGTCCAACCCTCTGCTCAGGCAGAAAACCCTATATACTATACCATTTCAGACAGATGATCTCTTCTTAAAAACCTCCAGTGTTGGAGTATTAAATTAATTAAACTAAATTAATGCTGTAGACATTAAAGCATATACACACCATTTAGCACCGGCAAATGTACCTG
Organism: Azemiops feae; assembly: GCA_023970755.1. Classification (NCBI taxonomy): domain Eukaryota; kingdom Metazoa; phylum Chordata; class Lepidosauria; order Squamata; family Viperidae; genus Azemiops; species Azemiops feae. The sequence goes on from JALGBA010001311.1 coordinate 61,384, forward strand.
TTTTGAATTACACAGTGAATAGTTTGTTTTTAAACTGACTTCTAAAATTCCTCTGGAGGAGAGAGAATTTGCAAGATCCCCAAGACTCTTTTCTAACTGAGAAGGAGACAAATCCAATTTTTAAAACCGTGGCTGAGAATAATTACTCCATACAGGTAGTTGACTTATAACAGCGATTGGGACCATAATTACTGTTGCTAAGCAGGACAGCTGTTAAATCAGCCGCAACTGATTTTATGATTTTTTGTTTTGTCATGGTTGCTAAGCGAGACACGGCAGTTGTTAAGCGAATCATGTGGTTGTTAAGCAAAGGTAGCTTCCTCCACTGACTTTGCTTGTCGGAGTTGGCTGGGAACGTCACAAATAGAGGTCATGTGACTCTGGGACAGGGGTAGGCCACCTTGGCTCTTTTATGACTGGTGGACTTCAACTCCCAGAATTCCTGAGCCAGCATGGGGGAACTATGGCCCCTTCATGACTTGGACTTCAACTCCCAGAATTCCTGAGCCAGCATGGGGGAACTATGGCCCCTTCATGACTTGGACTTCAACTCCCAGAATTCCTGAGCCAGCATGACTGACTCAGGAATTCTGGGAGTTGAAGTCCACGAATCATAAAAGAGCCAAGGTTGCCTACCCCTGCTCTGGAACATTGCAATTGTTGTAAATAAAGGTAGTTCTCAACTTACAACAGTTCATTTAAGGACTGTTGGGAAGTTACCACAGCACTGAAAAAAGGGACTTAGGACTTTTTCACACTTAACGACCGTCGCAGCATCATGGGATCAAAATTCACTGACTCGTATTCGGTGACCTTCTGGCAAGCAAAGTCAAGGGGGGGGGAGCCAGATTCCACTTAATGACCGCGTTACCAGTTGAACAACCGCAGCGATTCACTTAACAACGGTGACAAGGAAGGTCGTAAAACGGGGCAAAACTCACTTAACAAATGTCTCGCTTAGCAACAGAAATTCTGGGCTCAGTTGATCGTGGGACACGTGGCGATGCTGCGATGGCCGTAAGTACGAGGACTGGTCGTAAGTCACTTTCCCCCTCCCCAGTCCCGTTGTAATTTTGATTGTAAGCCGAGGACTATCTGTATTCAGAAGGAATTCCCCTCTTCCCTGTGGCCAAAATGGCCGTTCCTTAACTGCAGCCCGAGCGAGGGACTCACTTAGCAAACTTGATGCAGAACTGGGTGAAATATTTCCGGGTGGAGGCCAGGTTGTCGCGGATGATGGGGACGTTCTGCTTAATGTGCAAGATGACCGACGTGACGTAGGGACTCTGATCCCCAACGTGCTCCACGTTTTGCCACTGCATCTGTCAAAAGTCCATAACAATGAGAAGAAAAGAAAGACGGAGGCAGCTCAACCCAAACCTGGATAGTTTAGAGAATTATTGTAGGCATCCCACAGGCTGCAGAATTTACAGGAAATAATAATGATAATGATAATGATAATGATAATGATAATAATAATAATAATAATAATAATAATAATAATAATAATAATAATAATAATAATAATAATAATAATAATAATAATAATAATAAAGTTGGAAGGGACCTTGGAGGTCATCTAGTCCAACCCCCTATAACATTTCAGACAAAGGGCTGTCCAGTCTCTTCTTAAAAACCTCCAGTTTTGGAGCATTCACACCTTCTGGTGGCAGGTTGTTCCACTGGTTAATTGTTCTGTCAAGAAATTCCTCCTTGGTTCTAAGCTGGCTCTCTCTATCTCCATCCATCCATCCATCCATCCATCCATCCCTCTCTCTCTCTCTCTCCTATCCATCCATCCATCCATCCATCCCTCTCTCTCTCTCTCCTATCCATCCATCCATCCCTCCCTCCCTCCCTCTCTCTCTCTCCTATCCATCCATCCATCCATCCATCCATCCATCCAAATACAGAATAACAGAATTGGAAGGGACCTTGGAGGTCATCTAGTCCAACCCCCTGCTCAGGCAGGAAACCCTATGCCACTTTAGACAAATGGCTGTCCAGTCTCTTCTTAAAGACTTCCAGTGTTGGAGCATTCACCGCTTCTGGAGGCAGGTTGTTCCACTGGTTAATTGTTCTAACTATCAGAAAATTTCTCATTATTATATTATTATGCCTATTATTATTATAATTCTCTGTTCAACAACCACGTGGCGCCACAGCTTCCAGTCCTTCAGCTGGCACTGGCCTTCCTTCTCATCACCCTCTTCCTTAAATCCTAGTGTGTCGTAACGTGGCAGCATAGCAGTATTTATTTTATTTTTATCCTGCCTTTATAACTTTGCAAACAACTCTAGGCAGCAAGCATATCTAATATTCCTTCCTCCTCCTATTTTCCCCACAACAGCCCTGTGAGGTGGGTTGGGCTGAAAGAGAGTGGAGTCACCCAGTTTTAATTCAAGGCGGGAAAACATATCCAACACATCTTCTTACTATTTTCCCCATAACAACAACCCTGTGAAGTGGGTTGGGCTGAGAGGGAGGGGCTGGCCCAGAGTCACCCAGCCAGTTTTCATGCCTAAGGCGGGACTAGAACTCACCATCTCCCGGTGATTGGCCCAAAGTCACCCAGCTGGCTTTCATGCCTAAGATGGGACTAGAACTCACTGTCTCCTGGTGATTGGCCCAAAGTCACCCAGCTGGCTTTCATGACTAAGATGGGACTAGAACTCACTGTCTCCTGGTGATTGGCCCAAAGTCACCCAGCTGGCTTTCATGCCTAAGATGGGACTAGAACTCACCGTCTCCTGCTGATTGGCCCAAAGTCACCCAGTTGGCTTTCATGTCAAAGGCAGGACTAGAACTCACCGTCTCGTGCTGATTGGCCCAAAGTCACCCAGCTGGCTTTCATGACTAAGATGGGACTAGAACTCACTGTCTCCTGGTGATTGGTCCAAAGTCACCCAGCTCGCTTTCATGTCAAAGGCAGGACTAGAACTCACTGTCTCCTGGTGATTGGCCCAAAGTCACCCAGTTGGCTTTCATGTCAAAGGCAGGACTAGAACTCACCCTCTCCTGGTGATTGGCCCAAAGTCACCCAATTGGCTTTCCTAGCTAAGGTGGAACTAGAATTCACCATCTCCTGGTGATTGTCCCAAAGTCCTCCGGCCGGCTTTCATCCCTAAGATGGGATTCGAATTTACCATCTCCTTCATAAGGTGGCACTAGAATTCTCCTGGTTTCTAAGCTATCACTTTAACCCACTATACTAAACTGGCTAGTACAAATGTGCAGTTCCAGGCAGCCTGGCTTTTTGCAATTGACCGATGAAAATGTGGTCAATGCCCAGATTTTTTTCATGCACCATCCAAGATTTTTGGGCTCTGCAAATAACCTCTTCGCCACCACAGCCAGTTTATGCCATAATCTTCCAACTCAGATTTTCAGACCTCAATGCTTTTTGATCTTCTCCAATTCTTCGGTCTTCTATTCTACAATCGCGGGTATTGCCACATCAATTAATTACACCAATTATTATTGTTTTTAAAAACCCTTCCATTCTTTGCAACAAGGATGGGGAAGCATACGAGACCCTTGCGTCTCCAGGTTAAGCATATTCACAGTCAGGGACGGAGGCGAGGTGGGCCGGAGCCTAAACTTTTAAAATTCTACATTTATATGTGCATCCTAACCTCCTTACAGCTAGTCCTCGACTTACAACAGTTCCTTAAGTGACTGTTCAAAGTTACAACGGCAGTGAAAAAAGCGACCTATGACCGTTTTTCACACTTATGACCGTTGCAGCATTCCCCAGGGTCACGTGATCAAAGTTCAGACACTTGGCAACTGACTCATATTTATGACGGTTGCAGTGTCCCGGGGTCACGCGATCCCCTTTTGCGACCTGACAAGCAAAGTCAATGTGGAAGCCAGATTCACTTTAACGACTGTGTTACTAATCTAATAATTGCAGTGATTCACTTAACAACGGTGGCAAGAAAGGTTGCAAAATGGGGCAAAACGCACTTCAGAAATGTCTCACGTAGCAACATTTTGGATTTAATTGTGGTCGTAAGTCGAGGACTACCTGTATAAATTCTCTTTTTTTCCTCACCATCTCTCTCTCTCTCTCTCTCTCTCCTCCTCTCTCCTCTCCTCTCCTCTCTCAATTGTGGTCGTATGTCGAGGACTCCCTGTATAAATTCTCTTTCTTTCTCACCATCTGTCTCTCTATCATCTCTTTTTGTCTGTCTGTCTGTCTGTCTCTCTCTCTCCTCTCTCCATTGTGGTCGTATGTCGAGGACTCCCTGTATTTCCTAATTTAACCTCTGCGCAAGAGCAGAAAAAGTTTTGCCAGGGTTACTAGATGCCCTCTAACATAATGGGATTTATGGAAAGACGAGAACAAAGAGAGAAGCAACCTGGAATTAAGGAGCAACTTCCTGACAGTGAGGACAATTAACCAGTGGAACAGCTTGCCACCAGAAATCGTGAGCGCTCCATCAGTGGAGGTTTTCAAGAAGAGACTGGACAGTCACCTGTCTGAGATGGTATAGGTTCTCCTGCTCGAGCAGGGGGCTGGACTAGAAGACCTCCAGGATCCCTTCCAGCTCCTATTCTATTCTAAATTTCAATCTTGCTGTGTGGGAATCCTCACATCTGGAAAATACTTGATTCCTCTTAGAAATTAAACTGCCCTGCTAATCTTATTGAAGCGTGAGATATTGACCCCTGCGTGTCGACAAAAAACAGGTGAAAGAGCCCAAGGGAGACAGGCTGGGAAAAGTAAATAAAATCAAATCTTATCTTAAAAGTATGTATTCTGCATGATTCAGGTTTTCACCCAAATACGTGCAGGTTTGTGCGCTCTCCCCTAGCCAGGACAACCGGCGGCAATGAAAGAACAACGGGGGGGGGGGGGGAAAGGCACAGCTAGAAATACATTTAAGCCTCTTCCAGCGTTTCTCAACCTTGGGAACTTGGAAGATGGGTGGACTTCAATTCCCATGGCTGGCTGGGGAATTCTGGGAGTTGAAGTCCACCCATCTTCCAAGTTCCCAGGGTTGAGAAACCTGGACTCTATTCTGTACACCTGAACACACAAAGGCTTGTGCGTTTGGCCCCTTCTCTCTGTATTTGCAAAGGGAGAAGGGGGTGTTCTGATAACCCTGTCAAAGAAACAGGAGAGGAGTCTAAGAAAAGGATAAAGAAAAGAAGGACAAATTTAAGAATAAGAAGCTAAATTTCAAAACTGGTGGCGTTGGCTGAGATGGGAAAATGGACTGTTCTACCTTGCTCAATAGTAGTAACTATGAGAGGGATCTTGGAGTCCTAGTGGACAATCCCTTAAATAGGAGCCAGCCGTGTGCTGCAGCTGCCAAAAAAGCCAACACAGTGCTGGGCTGCATTAACAGAGGGAGAGAATCAAGATCACGTGAAGTATTAATACCACTTTACAATGCCTTGGTAAGGCCACACTTGGAATACTGCATCCAGTTTTGGTCACCACGATGTAAAAAAGATGTTGAGACTCTGGAAAGAGTGCAGAGAAGGGCAACAAAGATGATTAGGGGACTGGAGGCTAAAGCATATCAGGAACGGTTGCTGGAATTGGGTATGTCTAGTTTAATGAAAAGAAGGACTAGGGGTGACATGATAGCAGTCTTCCAATATCTCAGGGGTTGCCACAAAGAAGAGGGAGTCAAGCTATTCTCCAAAGCGCCGGAAGGCAGGACAAGAAGCAACGGATGGAAACTAATCAAGGAAAGAAGCAACCCAGAAGTAAAGAGAAATTTCCTAACAGTTAGAACAATTAATCAGTGGAACAACCTGCCTCCAGAATGCTCCAACACTGGAAGTTTTTAAGAAGAGACTGGACAGCTATTTAAGAAGAGACTGGACAGAAGAGACTGGACAGACTGGACAGCTAGTATAGGGTTTCCCGCCTGAGCAGGGGGTTGGATTAGATGATCTCCAAGGTCTCTTCCAACTCTATTATTATTATTATAATTAAAGAGAAAGAACCATCTCGTTTACATAAACATGCAATATTTTAAAACCCTGTATGCAGCTAGCCCATAATGTAGCCTTTTGAAAATCATATCAAGTCAGGAATATTTTGGTGTGGTTTGCACTGAAAGGGGCAAAGGGAACTGGATGTAAAGGTTCTGTATATATTTCAAGCTTTCAATATTAATGTCAAAAATACCTAGTATGATTTTACATCGGATTTGTGCTACCATTAGATCAGTAAAGACAAACATCACTTAAGTGAAAGGAACATTAAATATTAAATTAATCACTTAATTAACGTAAAGAGAGGCAGTTTGATCTGGTGGTTAAGGCACCAGGCTAGGAAGTGGGCGACTGTGAGTTCTAGTCCTGCCTTAGGCATGAAAGCCAGCTGGGTGACTTTGGGCCAGCCCTTCCTTCTCAGCCCAACCCACCTCACAGGGTTGTTGTTATGGAGGAAATAGGAGGAGGAAGATATGTTGGGTATGTTTTGCCACCTTGAGTTATTTGTAAAACTAATAATACAAATAAATGAAGTTAATAGAGGGCCTATTTTGTAAATAATCTAATTTATAAATATTTGATGATGGAGCTGGTGCAGTTGGCAAAATCAACTAATTAAAGAGAATAGTGGTTTTTTTCCATTTGGAAACCACTTCTTAATTTTGTATTCAAAACTGGAACAAAGTGAAACTTTGATTTTAGGCTTTCAGGACCAGAATGCTTTTTGTTGTTATAGAAACGGCTCGAAACCTTTAGAAACGCAAAGCTAAAAGATTGAGATTATAATGTATTTTTGCGTTCTATTGCCCAGAAAAAAGCTGGAAGTATTTGTATTTGTATTGTATTTGTATTTATTAAGATTTATGTGCTGCCTATTTCATCTAGAGATTTTTCCTCTTTCTGCACTCTTTTTCCTTCTTTTTTTTTTTTAACTTTCTTCTTTAAACTTTCTCCATTTTTGCTTCTATTTGTATTTTATCCTACAATCAACTTGAATAAAGTACCTTAAAAAAGAGAAATGAGCTGAACTACGTAATTAAACTTTAGAAACCCAGGCTAAATTCACTCAAGACCCTCTCTATTTCTCTCCCTTCCTTTTTTGCAGACAACCCCGCACACACGTGCGCACACACACACACACACAAGTTTTAAAACTTTCAGGCACAGTGACAATTCCCTTGGGGATGAGTGTCCATCGAGCAAACGTTACGCCCTTTTCAAATTGCCTTTTGCCGGTTTGAACATGACAACCATCTTTTTTTTTTTAAGCCGCCCTGCAGCTCAAAATCCCAATTCTCAGTTTTCATGTTTTCTTAGCAACTGTGACAGCCTCCCAGGAGCACAAAAGGGAGGGGTTTGAAACAAGAAAGGAACTAAGCATTTCTCCCCCACCCCCTAAATAAGACGTGGCCCTTTTTCTAGATAAAAATAGTCCCTAAAAGATAAGCAAGGGGGAATTATTTCCAAAATAATAAATATGTTCTATCTAAGCCAAGAAGCAGCAGGCAAAAATCAGGGGTGCAGAATGGGTTGAATTTCTGCACGGAGCAGGGAGGGGGTTGGCTAAAGACCCCCCAAATCCTTCTGAAATTCCTTAAAGATTTTACTTTGCTCATGGCAGTGAGGGCTGGATCACACGCTCCGTCCAAATCCTGCACCAGAAGCTGGATGCTGCTGGAAATCACTCTGAAACAGAAAAGGCATAATTTTATTTTTAGTACCAGACCAACAATGGCGCGCTGAACAATACCCTCATTAAGGTACCACCAACTCAGACAAACAATCAAAGAGTAGACAACACCCTTATCAAGGAACTACCAAGGAGAAAAACACACTCCCATCAACATTTACAGGAGAAGCCACTATGAACAGAGAGCAAACCCCTCACCCTTCTAGCCCTGATGATGTTGCCTAGCTGGGTCATGAAATGTCTGCAAGAAAACAAATAAGCTCAGAGAGCACCTTGTTGTTGTTAGTTGCGAAGTCGTGTCCGACTCATCGCGACCCCATGGACGATGTTCCTCCAGGCCTTCCTGTCCTCTACCATCTCCTGGAGTCCATTTAAGCTCACGCCTACTGCTTCAGTGACTCCATCCAGCCACCTCATTCTCTGTCGTCCCCTTCCTCTATTGCCCTCCATCTTTCCCAGCATTAGGCTCTTCTCCAGTGAGTCCTTCCTTCTCATTAGGTGGCCAACGCACTTGAGTTTCCACTTCAGGATCTGGCCTTCTAAAGAGCAGTCGGGGTTGATCTCTTCTAAGACTGACCGGTTTGATCGCCTTGCAGTCCAGGGGACTCGCAGGAGTCTTCTCCAGCACCATAGTTCAAAGGCCTCAATTCTTTGGCGCTCAGCCTTTCTTATGGTCCAACTTTCACAGCCATACATTGCAACTGGGAAAACCATGGCCTTGACTATAGGCACTTTTGTTGGCAGGGTGACGTCTCTGCTTTTTAGTATGCTGTCTAGATTTGCCATAGCTTTCCTCCCCAGGAGCAAGCGTCTTTTAATTTCTTGGCTGCAGTCCCCATCTGCGGTGATCTTGGAGCCCAGGAAGATAAAGCCCCTAGGACCCCACTATCCTCCTTCTCCTCCTTTGTGGGATACTGTGAGTCCTAGTCCTGCCTTAGCCATGAAAGCCGGCTGGGAGACTTTGGACTAATCACCAGGATACAGTGAGTTCTAGTCCCATCCTAGGCATAAAAGCCAGTTGGGGGACTTTGGACCACTCACCAGGAGACTGAGAGTTCTAGACCCACCTTAGGCATGAAAGCCAGTTGGGTGGCTTTGGGCCAGTCGCTTTCTCTCAGCTCAACCCACCTCACAAGATTGTCGTGGGGGAAACAGGAGGAAGGAGGAGTATTAGGTGTGTTCGGCACCTTGAGGTTTTTATCAACAATAATAAGGGATAGGAATCAAAGAAATGAATTAAATTAAATGTCCTGCCGCTGGGGACTTACGTGCTGAAGGTATCCATCTCTCCCATCAGGGTGATTCTTTCAACCAAGCTGTCATCCACCTTCTCCTTCAGCTTTTCTTCAAGCTGGAAGAACAGAGAAGAAATTATTCCAGAACGCCAGTCCCTAACGCTGATGATGTCACCTAGTTGGGTTATGAGATGCCTACAAGAAAATAGCCAAATTCAGAGAGACTGAAGGACCTCACAGTCCTCCTCCTCCTCCATGCAAGCCCTACTGTCTTCTAGCACTGATGACATTACCTAGCTGGGTCATGAAATGTCTGCAAGAAAACCACCAAGCTCAGAGAGTACCAAGGACCCCACAGTCACCCTCCTCCTCCTTTCCACAACCCCTCCTTCTAGCACTGAGATATAACAATAACAATAACAATAACAACAACAACAACAACAATAATAATAATAATAATAATAACAATAACAATAACAATAACAATAACAATAACAATAACAATAATAATAATAATAATAATAATAATAATAATAATAATAATAATAATAATAATAATAATAATAATAATAATAATAATAATAATAATAATAATGGCCATATCAAGGTGCAGAGTTAGTACCAATAGTACCAGGGTAGTACCAATAGTAATAGGCGCCTTGGGTGCAATCCCAAAACAACTGGAGCACCACTTGAACACCATTGGCATTGACAAATTCGCCATTAGTCAATTGCAAAAGGCGGCCTTACTAGGAACTGCTTCCATCCTGCGATGAGATCTGTAATACCATCAAACATCCACATCTGCCTATCCCAGGTCCTTGGTAAGGACTCGATAGGTAGACAAAAATGCCAAATCCAGTCTGAACATCTGGCTGACTGTGCGATGATCAATAATAATAATAATAATAATAAAAAATAGGCCATATCAAGATGCAGAGTTCCAAACACACGTTATAGTAAAATGCAGTAAAAACAATTTAGAATGGAATTAGTTAAAATATAATTTAGGATAAAATAGAAATAAAATACAATTTAAAATGAAATTGGGATAAAATACATTTTCAAAATGAAATTAGAATCAAATACAGCAATTTAAGATGTAGATAGATAAAAATATGATAAAATTACATTTCACTATCACCCCTACAATCTACCCCAATCACTCTCACATATGCCGATCTCAGCCGAACCATTTTGTTCAGGTATTGTGCCGTGTTAAATGTAATTTTCAAGTTCTGGCTGCACATAGGGTAAGTTATTTTGATATGGGGGATGAGGTTATCTAGTTGGGTCATGAAACATCTGCAAGGAAACAACCTAGATCAGAGGTCTGGAGACTAAAACATATAAGGAACGGTTGCTGGAATTGGGTATGTCTAGTTTAATGAAGAGAAGGACCAGGGGGGACATTATAGCAGTCTTCCAGTATCTCAGAGGCTGCCCCAAAGAAGAGGGAGTCAAGCTGTTCTCCAAAGCACCTGAAGGCAGGAGAAGAAGCAATGGATGGAAACTAATCAAGGAGAGAAGCAACCTAGAACTAAGGAGAAACTTCCTGACAGTTAGAACAATTAACCAGTGGAACAACCTGCCTCCAGAAGCGGTGAATGCTCCAACACTGGAAGTTTTTAAGAAGAGACTGGACAGCCATTTGTCTGAAATGGTATAGGGTTTCCTGCCTGAGCAGGGGGTTGGACTTGATGACCTCCAAGGTCCCTTCCAACGTTATTATTATTGTTGTTGTTGTTGTTGTTATTATTATTATTAGAGAGCACAAAGGACCCCACAGTCCTCCTCCTTCTCCTTCTCCTCCTCTTCCTCCTCCTCCTCCTCTCCACAAACCCCACTCCCTTCTAGCACTGGTGACGTCACTTAGTTGGGTCATGAAGCGTCTGCAAGAAAGCAACCCACCTCATTGACCACCAAGAGCTCCTCATTTCAACCCTGAGCTTCTAATATTCTCCGGACCAGAAGTTCCGTTGCTAAGCAAGGCAGGTGCTAAGTGAACCACACCTGATTTTATGATCCATTTTTTGCCACGGTCATTCAATGAACCACACGGTTGTTAAGTGAATCTGGCTTCCCCCACTGATTTTGCTTGTTGGAAGCCAGCTGGGAACATCAAAAAAAAAAGCAGTCGCATGACCAAGACACTGCAACTGTTGTAAATACTTATTGACATAATAATAATAACAATAATAATAATAGTTAGAATATTTCGGACATGTGATGCGACACCCAGAAAAATACGGCATACTCCATTTAATCCTCCAGGGAAAGATTGAAGGCAAACGAGGTCCAGGCAGAAGAAGAACATCATGGCTTCAAAATCTAAGGGACTGGCTTGGACAAAACTCAGCAGCACTTTTTCGTGCGGCTGCTGATAAAAACAGGATCGCCAACGTCCGATAACGGATATGGCACAAGAAGAAGAAGAAGTAGTAAAGAGTGATGGGAAGGATGGAAATCCCAATTACACACTAGGAGATATAAGAAACATACCCAAGATCCATAAAGGACTCAAATGCCTGTGCATGAACGGTCAAAGTTTAGGGAACAAACAGGCTGTTTGTTAGCACATGAAGGCAGACATGATATAGCTGCCGTTGCTGAAACTGGGTGGGAAGAAACCCATGACTGGAATGTACTGATGGAAGAATGCAAACTATTCAAAAGGAACAGACCTAACGAAAGAGGAGGTGGAGTTGTGTTATATATAAAAGATCACTATATCTCTACAGAAATCCACAAATCCAAGGACAAAAACCTCCTAGAATCCATATGGGTCAATGTAAAAGGGAAAAAGAATGACACTGCTATAGGTGTATGCTACAGGCCACCCAACCAAGCAGAAGAAATAGATGAACTCCTTGCTAATGAATTAACAAATATGTAGGAAACATACCACAGTAGTAATGGGAGACTTCAACTATTAATTACCCTGATATCAGCTGGGAGACAAACTCTGCAGCAAGTAACAGATTCCTAACCAACCTAGCCGACAACTTTGTCACCCAAAAGGTAGAGGAGGGAACTAGAGGAAAATCTATACTGGACCTAATTCTTACTAATAGAGAAGAAGTGATAGAGGGAGTTGAAGTTGCCAGAACTTCGGGCGAGAGTGACCACGTCATATTGGAATTCCATATAATGCAAACACAAGCAATAGAATATAATCCAATCAGTGTCTTAAACTTTAAAAGAGCTGATTTTAACAAACTCAGAGCCTAAGAAAAATTCCATGGATGAAAATTCTAAAGGGGAAAACAACTCAAGAAGTGTGGGAAACTCTGAAAAATGTGATCATAAAAGCCCAGTCCAGCACAATACCACTGAAAAAGAAAAACAAGAAATCCAAGAAGAAACCAGCATGGTTGCACAAAGATCTCTCTGATAAACTGGAAGACAAAAAAGGATAAGTACAAAAAATGGAAAGAGAGAGACACATAAATAAGGCAGAGTATCAGCAGATAACCCGAATCTGCAAAGATGAAGTCAGGAAAGCAAAGGCTCAGAATGAACAAAGACTTACAACAAAAGTCAAAGATAATTAAAAAAAAGTTTCTTTCAACATATAAATAACAAAAAAAAAGTCAAGGAAACAGTCGGTCTACTAAAGAGAGAAGATGGCAAGGAAATAACAGGCAGTAGAGAGAAAGCAGAGCTGATTTACTCATTCTTTGCATCAGTTTTCATGTAAAAAGAAACTATAGCCTAACCTACCAAAAACTTAACCGTAAAAGACAGACTAGAAATAAAAATTAAAATAAGCAAGAAAATGGTAAGAGAGCACCTGTCTGACCTTGATGAATATAAATCACCGGGACCCGACAGATTACATCCCAGAGTTCTGAAAGAGCTGGCAGATGTTATCTCAGAACCATTGCACCATATCTTTCAAAAATCTTGGAGCACCGGGGAACTACCAGAGGATTGGAAAAGGGCTGATGTGGTTCCCATCTTCAAAAAAGGGGAAAAAATAGACCCAGGAAACTACAGACCAATCAACCTAACATCAATATCTGGGAAGATACTGGAAAAAAAATAATTAAAAAAACCAGATCTGCGAACATCTAGAAATAAATAAAGTTATAACTAGTCGCGGGTTTGTTAAAAACAGATCATGCCAAACCAATCTTATTTCATTTTTTGACAAAGTGACTAAATTAGTAGACCAGCAAAATGCTGTGGACATAGTATATTTAGACTTCAGCAAGGCATTCAACAAAGTAAACCACAACCTACTTCTTGGTAAACTAGAAAAATGTGGTATAGACAGACAACATCACCACCAGATGGATTTGTCGTCTTTAATGGTACTACATCCACATGGAGGAAAGTAAGCAGTGGGGTACCACAAGGTTCCGTCTTAGGCCCGGTATGCTTCAATATCTTCATTAATGACTTAGATGAAGGAATTGAAGGGGAACTCATGACATTTGCAGATGACACTAAGCTGGCAGGAACAGCCAACACCCCAGAAGACAAGCTCAGGATCCAGAAAGATCTTGACAGACGTGGACAATGGGCCCTATACAACAACATGAAATTTAATGTGAAGAAAAGCAAAATTTTACCCCTAGGCAGGAAAAACCAAAAGTACAAGTTCAGATTTGGCGAAAGCTGACTCAAAAACAGCAACTGTGAGAGGGACCTTGGAGTCCCAGCGGACGATCACTTAAACATGAGCCAGCCGTGTGCGGCAGCCGCCAAAAAAGCTAATACAATCCTTGGTTGTATAAACAGAGGCATAGAATCAAAATCAGGTGAAGTATTAGTACCGCTTTATAAATCCTTAGTAAGGCCACACCTGGAATACCGCATCCAGTTTTGGTCACCACATTACAAAAAAGAGGTTGAGACCTTGGAAAAAGTGCAGAGAAGAGCAGCTAAGATGATGAAAGGCCTGGAGACAAAAACATAGGAAGAACGGTCGCAGGAATTGCGTTCCCCACCAAAAGTCAGAACTGGCATGTTACAAACTCGCAGGGATCCGTCTCGGAAGACTGCTGAGGTGTCCTTACCTGTTGAGTGGTCGCCAAGCAGTATTCGGCCGTGCTCAGAATGCTACAGATTAGGCAAAGCTCCTCTAAGGTAAATTTGGCCACCTCCGAACCATCTTTCTCCTTTAGTAAGCTGGTGATGGTCAGGCCGCCGCCGCTGGTGTTCGTGGTCCTGTTGTGGTCGCAAACGAGAATAATACGTTATACCAGAGTTTCCCAACCCCTGGTCCGTCCCATGCCAGCAACCGGTCCGCACAAACAAGCAAAGCCCCATCTGGTCCACGGGAAACCACGCCCCTTCCGGTCCGCGGGAAAACCTCTCTCCACGGAACCGGCCCCTGGTGCCCAAAAGGTTGGGGGCCTCTGATTTATACAATTTGCATGCCGCACGACTCCCGATCCTTCTGGATGGGAGTCGCAACCATCAAAAACAACGCAGGTCTGTCATCCTCGAATTACAATCTTACGACTGTGGTATTTGCTTAAGATTCTGCTGAACACCTAATTCTCACAGTGCTGTCTAATGCCTATGTGTATTTACCCAGGTAGTGTGGCTGTAGGGATATTATTTATCCTTCTTATTATCTTCTTTATTCTCCCTTTTATTGATATTGTTATTATTTTATTCTGTTGCTTTGTATGTACACGGAGAGCTTCTGCACCGGACACAAATTCCTTGTGTGTCTAATTACACCCGGCCAAATAAAATACAGGTAGTCCTCAACTTACAACCAGAACTGAGCCCAACATTTCTGTTGTTAAGTGAGACATTGGGGAACTGAATTTTGCCTCGTTTTACGACTTTTCATGCCGCATTGGTTAAGGGAATCACTGCCGTTGTTAAGTTAGTCACACGGTTGTTAAGTGAATCCGGCTTCCCCCATGGACGTAGCTTGTCAGAAGGTCGCAAAAGGGGATCCCGTGACCCCAGGAACACTGCAACCGTCATAAATATGAGCCAGTTGGCAAGCCTCCGAATTTTGATCACGTGACCGTGGGGATGCTATAACGATCATAGTAAGTATGAAAAATGGTTGTCAACGCTGCTAATATTGGATATTATTGCTTTGACAAGATATGCAGAACTGTCTGGTATTTTTAGAGTTAATTCAGATGATGGTGGGAGGGGAGGAGAAAGATAGCGGGATAAGGAACGGAAGTGAATCTTTGCCCTTCAGGCTGATTGGAAAATGTGATTTATGACTGCAAAAGAGGGGAGGGGAATAGCCTGGAATGTTATGTGAAAAGAAAGGGAAATTCAGATCTTGGCATCCATCCATGCCGCGCCGACACTGTGTTCATATGATTAAAGACTTTTTAGGATAAACAATGCCTGGAAGTTCTTTGAGGTGTTCCATTAGTCGGAACCATGACAATGGTCTTTAGTCACTTTTTTCAGTGCCATTATAACTTCGAATGGTCATTAAACGAACTGTTGTAAGTCAAGGACTACTGTATTCAATTCAATTCAATTCAATTCAAAACTTACTTGGGTAAATTTCCGGAGAGGATCTTCCAGGCGTATTCCCGCAGATATTTCTGGAATATGGTGGTGAGGGCAATCATGGGCTCCCCGGTGCTTAGCTGCGAGCACTGGACCATGCACTTCTTGTAATAGACAAAGAGGTCAGCACAGCTGGGCAGGACGGCACCGCCCTCATCCACGTTCGGCTTGGGGGGTCCCTGGGCTTTGAAGTCCCCCACGAAGCGGTCAATCAGCTCTCCGAGGTTTCTGATGTCCCATGAAAACAGAAACACAATTGTATTTGTTTGTTTAAGAAACGTACACGGTTAGGAGAAAGTTCCCACCCCTACCCCATTTACACATCCCTCCCTTTTTATCCTTTTTATTTTTTGTTAACTTTCAATGTTTTAATGCCTAATGTTTTTAATGTTCTGATTGTTACATATGGTGCTTTTATAAAGTTGTAAGCCAGCCAGAGTTGCTGAACAGTGAGATGGGCGAATAATAATAATAATAATAATAAATAATAAATAATAAATAATAAATAATAACAACAATAATCATAATCATCATCATCATCATCATCATCATCATCATCATCCGCATCTGCCTATCCCAGGTCCTTGGTAAGGACTCGATAGGTAGACAAAAATGCCAAATCCAGTCTGAACATCTGGTTGACTGTGCGATGATCAATAATAATAATAATAATAATAATAATAATAATAATAATAATAATAATAATGATGATGATGATGATGGAAGGGACACTAGAGATCATCTAGTCCAACCCCCTGCTCAGGCAGGAAACCCTCTACCATTTCAGACAAATAGCTGAATTTGTTCTGAATATAATTTTGCTCTGAATTTGCTCTGAATAAAAATTTGCTCTGAACGGTCGCTAAATGAACTGTCGTAAGTCGAGGACTACCTGTACTATTTTGTCAAATCTCCTCGAACTCACACAAGTCTAGGTTTAATTCTTTTTTTAAAAAATGAACCATACAGGTAGTCCTCAAGTTACGACCACAATTGAGCCTAACATTTATGTCGTTAAGTGAGAAATTTGTTGAGTCATAAATGACTTTCCTTGCCACATTTGTTAAGTGAATCACTGCCGTTGTTAAATGAGTAACCTGGTTGTTAAGTGAATTCTGGTTTCCCCGTTGACTTTGCACGTCAGAAGGTCGCAAAAGGGGATCACGTGATCCCGGGGACACTGCAACCCGTCACAAATGTGAATCAGTTGTCAAGCGTCCGAATGTAAATCACGTGACCACGGGGATGCTGCGATGGTCATAAGTGTGAAAAATGGTCGTAAGTCACTTCTTTCAGTGCTGTTGTAACTTCAAATGTTCATTAAGTCAACTGTTGAAAGTCGGAGGACTAACTGTGCTTTCCTATCCCGCTCTGTGTCCCCCCCCAACCCCCCCAGGCAAACCACATGCAAATAATTGTCACTCACCTGTCCT
This sequence comes from Azemiops feae, assembly GCA_023970755.1. NCBI lineage: Eukaryota > Metazoa > Chordata > Lepidosauria > Squamata > Viperidae > Azemiops > Azemiops feae. The sequence goes on from JALGBA010001311.1 coordinate 78,207, forward strand.
GGGATTCAATGTAGACATACAGGTGGGGCTCAAAGCACTTAGAAACAATTCCGTGGAACGGATTGCTTGGAATTTTTGGCTTTTGTGGCTAAGGAAAAAAAAAGAGAGAGTGTCAACGCTGCTAACATCGGATGTTTTTGCATTGACAAAGATGTAGCCATCTTTTTCCCTTTCGCTTTTAGAGTTAGATAATGCTGGGGGGGGGGGATGTGAACCAGAGTCCAGCTAGACCAGTGGTGGCGAACCTATGGCACGGGTGCCAGAGGCGGCACTCAGAGCACTCTCTGTGGGCACGCGTGCCGTCGCCCCAGTCCTAGGCCTTCAGCTGGGTTTTATAAAACCTTTTCACTTTAGGCCTCCGTCGCCGTGTGCAAAAAAAAAAAAGGTTCAATCAGTCAATTTCAACTTCTCACGGGAAAAAAAAAGATCTTGCAAAGTTGGAATTGATTGAACTTTTTAGTCCCACCCAGTCTGCTGTTACCACCGCAGCCACGCCCACCCAATTGGCCACACCCACCCAATTGGCCACACCCACCCGGCACTCAACAATGCATAAGTAGGTTTTGGGCTGCAGTTTGGGCACTTGGTCTCTAAAAGGTTCGCCATCACTGAGCTAGACATAACAACACCAAACCTAGCATGAGAATCAAGGTTATTGAGCCCAGAGCTGATAAAGAATTGGCGGGCTGGAGAGCTGGAGAGGAAGCGCTCACGTGCTTCAAGCTAATTGGGGAATGTGATTTATGACTGTTCATTGGAGGAGGGAATTGTGCTTTGATACTAGGTGCCCAGGGGAGGGGAATTCAATTTTTGGCTTCGATTATGTTAGTGCCGATATTATGCTACTTGAATAAAAGATCCTTTAAGGCAAACAGTGCCTCGAAGTTCTTTTGAAGAGTTTCATCTGTTGGAACCATGACAGAGAGATTATAAAACCAGTAGAGATTCTGGGGAAAAGAATGCCGCCATCTTGCTTTTCACTTTGTTAATTCTCTGGGCTAATAATATATATAAAACTAGCTACACAGATAGTCCTCGATTTACAACAGTTCATTTAGTGACCGTTCAAAGGTATAACAGGACTGAAAAAAGTAACTTATGACCATTTTTAACACCTAGGACCGTTGCGGCATCCCCGTGGTCACGTGATTTACATTCGGACGCTTGGCAACTGACTCATATTTATGACCGTTGCAGTGTCCTGGAGTCACGTGATCCCCTTTTGCAACCTTCTGACAAGCAAAATCAATGGGAAAGCCAGATTCACTTAACAATCGTGTTACTGACTTAAAAACTGCAGCGATTCATCTAACAATTGTGGCAAGAAAGGTCATACAATGGGACAAAACTCACATAGTCTCACTTAGCGACAGAAATTTTGGGCTCAATTGTGGTCGTAATTCGAGGACTACCTGTATTTATTCTGTTATTTCATAAAGAGGAGTGGTCTGGCTGTGCTTGGTTTGGCCTCAGTTTTCTTTAGTAGTTTTATAGGTCGTCCTCAAGTTACGGCTGGTCACTTAGCAGCGTAAGTACGAGGACCTGTAAGTCACTTTTTTCAGTGTCGTCGTAACTTCGAATCGTAGATAAATGAACAGTTATAAGCCGAGGACTACCTGAAGACAATATCCAAGCTGCTTAAAACGGGTCGCTAAACTAACTATTATAAGCTGAGGACTACTGGAAGACAATATCCAAGCTGCTTATAACCGATCACTAAACAAACGGTTATAAACTGAGGACTACCGGAAGACAATATCCAAGCTGCTTATAACCGGTCGCTAAACCAACTATTATACGCTGAGGACTACCGGAAGACAATATCCAAGCTGCTTATAACCGGTCGCTAAACGAACGGTTATAAATTGAGGACCAGCGGAAGACAATATCCAAGGTGCTTATAACCGGTCGCTAAACGAACGGTTATAAATTGAGGACCAGTGGAAGACAATATCCAAGCTGCTTATAACCGGTCACTAAACAAACGGTTATAAATTGAGGACCAGCGGAAGACAATATCCAAGCTGCTTATAACCGGTCGCTAAACGAACGGTTATAAATTGAGGACCAGCGGAAGACAATATCCAAGGTGCTTATAACCGGTCGCTAAACGAACGGTTATAAATTGAGGACCAGTGGAAGACAATATCCAAGGTGCTTAAAACCGGTCGCTAAACGAACGGTTATAAACTGAGGACTACCGGAAGACAATATCCAAGGTGCTTATAACCGGTCGCTAAACGAACGGTTATAAATTGAGGACCAGTGGAAGACAATATCCAAGGTGCTTATAACCGGTCGCTAAACGAACGGTTATCAACTGAGGACTACCGGAAGACAATATCCAAGGTGCTTATAACCGGTCGCTAAACGAACGGTTATAAATTGAGGACCAGCGGAAGACAATATCCAAGCTGCTTATATCCTGCACTAAGAAAACTGCAAAAAGAAAGACTGCCGCTGGAAAAGGGAAGAAGAGAGCTCTAGTAACCTCAACCGAAGGGTCTCCAGCACAGCTGGGGACGATGGGGATTGTAGTCCAATGCATATCAATGTAGGGAAGAGGGAGGGGGAGGGAAAGGCCCGTTCCGTTTGTGTGGGAGAAACATGGGCTCTCAGAAAGAACGACATCTACCTTGTCAATGTCGGCCTTTTCCGACGGGGTTTCATCCTCGTCGGTCGCAGATTCTTCCTCTAGAAAAGGGTTCGTGGAGGCTGGTGGAGGATCGGGTTTTTTCTGTCGGAGAAAGACGGGAAGTTAACGGGAAAAGGTGATCCGTTAAAACGCGAGCCAGCCCTGTGTGGCAGCAGCCAAAAAAAGCTAATACAATCCTCGGCTGTATAAACAGAGGTGCTGAACGCCACAGTCGTTAAGCGAACCCATTCTTCGCTATATAGAGCATTTTCTTCCAGAATCCAGAAGTAAAAAGCTGGTTTCTGGGGGGGGGGGGGGAATAAATTGCGGTCATGTGACTACGGGGTGCTGCAAAGAGCCTTATGGACTGCAGGGACAGCTGGGGGCAGCAGACAGACATCATAACTTTGAAACAGGGCTGTTAGTAAAATTTGAGGGTCTATGACAACTCGCCACGGCCAATTCACCGCGGGAAAACTCGCCACCAAACAAGAGTTACACTAATATCGAAGAAATCGCAGGGGTAGGCAATCTTGGCTCTTTTATGACTCGTGGACTTCAACTCCCAGAATTCCTGAGCCAGCCATGCTGAGGGGAAAGGGAGAGGTTTCCAAGCTGAGCCATGCTGGCTCAGGAATTCTGGGAGTTGAAGTCCACGAGTCATAAAAGAGCCAAGGTTGCCTACCCCTGGAACAGAAGAATTATTAAAGAAAGGAAGGACAAAACGTAATGCGAATGGCACAAATCAAAACATTTTTTAAATTATTTTAGATATTTAAATTGAACTGTTGAATTGTCCCGCAGCAAGGTGTCCGGCCGTGGTGAGTTGGCTGCGGCGAGTTGTTGCACTCTGAACTTTTGGAGGCTCCATCGTAACTTCGATCAGACATTAAGGACTATCTATGATGGGAAGAAAATCCTTCTTTTTCCCTCACGCTGCATGGCTGTGGGACTGGAGGGCACAAACTGGCAAACTGCAGGCAAGATATGCAGGGATCCCCCCCCCAGTGCCCGCAGGAGGGTGGAACCCACAAAAACGTGGGGTCCTTTTTTTACCGTCACTGTCTCTGACAGGGTGGACCCCGAGAAGCGCTTGGCCAGCAGCCCTTCGAAGTTGGTGGTCCTCTGGATGGCGAAAAGCAGCAGTTTCACCTCGATCTCCCTTGCCCGGGCGCGCATGATTTTCCCCAGCTCTGTCCTGCAAAGAGAAGGAGGCAAAATCTTTTCCAGCCAGTACTGGTAGTCTTCGACTTACGACCACAATTCATGTGACTAAGTGAGAAATTTGTTAAGTGAGTTTTGCCCCATTTTACGACCTTTCTTCCCACCGTTAAGTAATAATAATAACAATAAAGTTGGAAGGGATCTTGGAGGTCATCTAGATCAACCCCCGGCTCAGGCAGGAAACCCTATACCATTTCGGACAAATGGCTGTCCAGTCTCTTCTTAAAAACTTCCAGTGTTGGAGCATTCACAGCTTCTGGAGGCAGGTTGTTCCACTGATTAATTGTCCTCACTGTCAGGAAAGTTTCTCCTTAGTTCCAGGTTGCTTCTCTCCTTGATTAGTTTCCATCCGTTGCTTCTTGTCCTGCCTTCAGGGGCTTTGGAGAATAGCTTGACTGCCTCTTCTTTGGGGCAGCCCCTGAGACACTGGAACACTGCTATCCTGTCACCCCTGGTCCTTCTCTTCATTAAACTAGACAGACCCAATTACAGCAACCGTTCCTTATATGCTTTAGCCTCCAGTCCCCTGATCATCTTTGTTGCTCTTCTCTGCACTCTTTCTAGAGTCTCAACATCTTTTTTACATCGTGGTGACCAAAACTGGATGCAGTATTCCAAGTGTGACCTTACCAAGGCATTGTAAAATAGTATTAACACTCACGTGATCTTGATTCTTGAATCATTGTAGTTGTTAAGTGAATCTGACTTCTTCTCCCTTGAGTTTGCTTCTCAGAAGATCGCAAAAGGGGATCACGTGACCCCGGGACAGTGCAACCGTCATAAGTACATGCCAGTTGCCAAGCGTCTGAATTTTGATCACGTGACCACTGGGATGCTGCAACGGTTGTAAATGTGAAAAATGATCGTAAGTCACTTTTTTCATTGCCGTTATAACTTTGAATGGTCAGTAAATGAACTGTGGTAACTTGATGACTACCTGTCCTTGTTTCAATTTGTGGCATCCGCAACAGAAATGCTAGAAAACAATATAGCCTTTTTTTTAATCATCACATTGCTCGGATTTTACAGGTAGTTCTCAACTTACAAGAGTTGATTTAGTGACAGTTCAAAGTTACGACACCGGAAAAAGTGACTAAGGACCGTTTTTCACACATATGACCATTGCAGCATCCCCATGGTCATGTGATTTACATTTGGATGCTTGACAACTGACTCACATTTATGACGGCTGCAGTATCCTGGGGTCACATGATCACCGTTTGCGACCTTCTGAGGAGCAAAGTCAATGTGTGGAATCCAGATTCACTTAACACCGTTAACAACTGCAGTGATTCACTTAACAACTGTGGCAAGAAAAGTCGTAAAATGGGGCAAAACTCACTTAACAAACCTCTCACTGAGCGACAGAAATTGTGGTCATAAGTCGAGGACTGCCTCTATTCAGTGGTGGGATTCAGCCGCACCACTTCGGCAGAACCGGCGGTAGCTAATTTTTTTGTTGCCCAGGCCCAGAATGGACTTCCGGAAGCGGCATCCATAAGAGAACCGGTTATAATAATAATAATAATAATAATAATAATAAAGTTGGAAGGGACCTTGGAGGTCATCGAGTCCAACCCCCTGCTCAGGCAGGAAACCCTATACCATTTCGGACAAATGGCTGTCCAGTTTCTTCTTAAAAACTTCCAGTGTTGGAGCATTCACCGCTTCTGGAGGCAGGTTGTTCCACTGGTTAATTGTTCTAACTGTCAGGAAATTCCTCGTTAGTTCTAGGTTGCTTCTCTCCTTGATTAGTTTCCATCCGTTGCTTCTTGTCCTGCCTTCAGGCGCTTTGGAGAAGAGCTTGACTCCCTCTTCTTTGGGGCAGCCCCTGAGATACTGGAAGACTGCTATCATGTCCCCCCTCGTCCTTCTCTTCATTAAATGACACATACCCAATTCCAGCAACCGTTCTTTATATGCTTTACCCTCCAGTCCCCTGATCATCTCTGTTGCCCTTCTCTGCACTCTTTCTAGAGTCTCAACATCTTTTTTACATTGTGGTGACCAAAACTGGATGCAGTATTCCAAGTGTGGCCTTACCAAGGCCTTGTAAAGTGGTATTAACACTTCACGTGATCTTGATTCTTGTTGTTGTTCATCTATTTGAATCCCACCACTGCCTGTATTCCCATTTTCACAGCCGCTCGCGCTGCTCTTTGGCATTTGTGATATTTGTTTTAGGGTAATTTTAACTTCTCAGGCGCCAACAGTTATTTGCTGCTTTCCCAGGACTGAGCCAACAATGTCTCCCCCTTGGCTGCGACGGGCACAATCGTAAGCCACTCTTTCGTGGTTGCTCTGCTGGCATGCTTTTGGGCAAAGATCTCAGGAAGGCAGCCCCAAAGCGATCTGATTTCTCTCGTTGTTTATTTCAGCTGTAAGTAGTTTTCACACAGGAGTCACGCGGCGTGGCTGTTGGAAATTCAGCCCCCCGAGAATGGCTCCCGATATCATCTTTTGCAGAAAGGAGCACAGTTTGTGGCTGTGTGATGCCAACACACCTCCCAGAAGCCCTACTTAACAATATCTGTTGACTTGATTTAGGAATTTTATCCTTCCATCAAGTAAACAAATGAAGTTTGGAAGGGATGCTTCCAAGCAGCTTCTGAGGTTTCCCACGGAAAGTAAATGATTAAATTGCGCATCGGTTCCTTTTACTGAGGTCATCCTCCTCCTTTAGAACAGTTCGTTTAGTGACCGTTCAAAGTTACAATGGCACTGAAAAAAGGGATTGATGACCGTTTTTCACATTTATGACTGGTACAGCATCCCCGTGGTCACGTGATCAAAATTCAGATGCTTGGCAACTGGCATGTACTTATGACAGTTGCAGTGTCCTGGGGTCATCTTTTGCAACCTTCTAACCAGCAAAGTCAATAAAACGGGTGCGAAGCTCAGTTAACAACTGTCCCGTTTTGCAACAGAAATTTTGGGCTCAACTGTGGGCAGAACAACCTGTATAGCCTTGGGCAGTAAGTCATCTGAATTGGAACTTGTGTGTGACTCTGATCCTTGGCGCCCGACAAAAAGAGATTTATTTTTTTTGCAATAACACAGAAAGTAGAACCCTTTGGGCTTATCTCAGCTTGTGCAATTCAGCCTGTAAAATGGAATTTAGAAGCATTACATTCAGCTTCTAAAATTAAAATTTAAAATTAACTGCTCTTTGTATTTTTAATGGTCTGGGTGAAAAGGAGCCAGAAGGAACATTCCTAGAGGTGGGGGGGGGGGGGGGAAACACAGGATTTTAGAGTCCCACCTTGTAATATGACAGAAATCCACGGCGATCCGTTCCGTCATGCACCATTCCGCTGGGAACATCCGGACGTATTTTTCCTCGTAGTCTACCAACTGGCGCTTGATCCAGGCGTAACGCCGGTCGATCTTGTCTAGCCAAGCAACCTGAGAGAGAACAGCAGAACAGCCATCTTTCTCCTCCATGTTGATATCAAGATGTACAATGCACATCATGAACCATCTATGGATGTTCTCAGTCATCCACAGTTATCCCAAAGGGGCTTTTTCAGGAGGCCACTGGACTTCCTTGTTTTTCCTTTGAAGACGTTTCTCTTCTCATCCAAGAAGCTTCTTCAGCTCTGACTGGATGGTGGGGAATGGGAGGATTTATACTCCTTGCAGATAGCTGGTCATTTGCCTTCTTTTAGAGCAGACATGTCAAACTCGCGACATCACGCGACGTATCGGGACTGTTTTGCCGGCAATGGGGTGGGCATGGCTTCCGCATGACGCGTCCGGCCCGTGGGCCGGCAGTTTGACACCCCTGTTTTAGAGTGTCATTCAGGCCACTTGGAGGTTTGTCTGTGTCCTCAAGGTCACCTGAGTGGTGCAGATAAACCTCCAAGTGGTCTCATTGACTCTCTAAAAGAATGCAAATGACCGGCTGTCTGCAAGGAGTATAAATCCTTCCATTCCCCACCATCCAGTCAGAGCTGAAGAAGCTTCTTGGAAGAGAAGCGAAACGTCTTCAAGGAAAACACCCAGAAAGTCCAGCTGCCTTTTGAAAAAGCACCTTTGGGACAACCATGACCCGGTGACTCAGAATCTCCATAACTGAGCCAACATCATTTCCATACATATAAAAACCCCAGTCCGTCTTCCGATGAGCGAAGTCAAAAGGGGGAAACCAAACTCACTTAACAACTGCGTGATTCACTTAAAAACCGTGACAAAAAAAAAGGATATAAAATTGGCTGTGGCTCATTTAACAACTGTCTTGCTTAGCAACAGCAATTCTACTCCCAACTGTGGTTGTAAGCTGAGGACTACCTGCAGAAGATCTATTGCAGGGGTCTCCAAACGTGGCAACTTTTAAGATTTGTGGACTTCAACTCCCAGAATTCCCCAGCCAGGCATGCTGGCTGGGGAATTCTGGGAATTGAAGTCCACAAGTCTTAAAAGTTAACAAGTTTGGAGACCCCTGGTCTAATTGGAACAGAAACTTGCAAGTCCAATGTGCTTCCCACTTCCCTTTGTATTCATTGTATTATGAGACGCCTACAAGACATTTATTAAGCGAATTTTGCCCCATTTTGCAACCTTTCTTCCACAGTTGTTTAGTGAACCAGACAAAATATTACTTCATAAGAAAATGTGACAATGAGGGTTCAGAGTTCCAGTCATGAACAGGTAGTCCTCGACTTGCGACCACAATTGAGCCCAAAAGTTTTGTTGCCAAGTTATGTGAATTTTGCCTCATTTTACGGTCTTCCTTGCCACCGTTGTTAAGTGGATCACTGCAGTTAGTAAACTGATTGTTAAGTGAATCTGGCTTCCCTCATAGACTTTGCTTGTCAAACGGTTGCAAAAGGGGATCCCATGACCCCAGGACACTGCAACCGACGTAAGTACATGCCAGTTGCCAAGCATCTGAATTTTGATCATGTGACCATTGGGACTACTGCAATAGTCGTAAGTGTGAAAAACCATCATAAGTCACTTTTTTCAGTGCGGTTGTAACTTTGAACAGTCACTAAATGAATTGTAAGCCGAGGACTACCTGTAGCTGGAGCAAATGAGCCAGAATACATAGTTATAGCTGATTGGTTGAAGAGTGCTGGCTGCTGTGCTGTGATTGGTTATTGTGGGTGTGGAGGGGGAGGTTCCCTTTTTTCCCGCCTTTTTCTTCTGGGCGCCCTTTTGTGCTCTGTAATTTACCTCATGATGTTCCTGCTGTGTTGATTTACCTCATGATGTTCCTGCTCTGTTGATTTACCTCATGATGTTCCTGCTCTGTTGAATTACGGTCACTAAATGAACTTATAGGTCTACCTATAATTCAGGAGGTAAGGGCTTTGCTCTCCATCTCATCTAGCCTTTCTCTCTCACACATTAAAGCAGCCATCTCTTTTTTCTTCTTTCCACACAAAGTAGGGGAAAAAAAGGTTTTAGCCGCTTCAAAAATTGCTGCCAGTTGTTTCCATAAGGCAGAGGTACATTTTTTTCAGCATCAACCCAAAAACTGAGAACGAAAAGCTTTCGTGACCAGCAGGAAGACCCAGGGCTTCTGCCAGACCCAAAGCATTTCTGAATCTTTTTCAAAGTGTGTGTGTCTTTCCCCTGAGGGAATCGCAGAGTCCAACTCACGTCTTGGTTTTCCTGGAACAACACCAGATACTCCGAGAGGTGCTGCTTAATAAACTTCTTGATGATTTCTTGCTTGATCCGGGGATCTAAGACGTTGGCCACCAAGCAGGCATCACGGAGAACGTTGCTGGGACCAGCAGATCTCTGCTGAGGACAAACCCAGAGAATTAAGCTGGCCAGGTGTTTTGCTGACATCTTGAGTTCTAATCCTGTCCTTAGGCAGGAAAGTCATCTGGGTGATTTGGGGACAATCACCAGGAGATTGGGAGTTCTAGTCCTGCCTTAGGCACAAAAGCCAGCTGCTAGCTTTGGGGCCAATCACCAAGAGAGAGTCAGTTCTATCCCGCCGTAGGCAGGAAAACTGGCTGGGCTGACTTTGGGCCAATCACCAGGTGATGGTGAGTTCTAGTACCGCCTTAGGCAGGAAAGCCATCTGGATCACTTTGGGTCAATCACCAGGAAATGGTGAGTTCTAGTCCTGCCTTAGGCACAAAAGTTAGCTGGGAGACTTTCAGCCAATCACCAGGAGATGGTGAGTTCTAGTCCTGCCTTAGGCACAAAAGTTAGCTGGGAGACTTTCAGCCAATCACCAGGAGATGGTGAGTTCTAGTCCTGCCTTAGGCACAAAAGCTAGCCGGGCTGACTTTGGGCAAAACACCAGGAGATGGTGAGTTCTAGTCCTGCCTTAGGCACAAAAGCTAGCTGGGCTGACTTTGGGCAAAACACCAGGAGATGGAGAGTTCTAGTTCCGCCTTAGGCAGGAAAACTGGCTGAGCTGACTTTGGGTCAATCACCAGGTGATGGTGAGTTCTAGTACAGCCTTAGGCATGAAAGTCAGTTGGGAGCCTTTGGGCCAATCACCAGGAGGCGGTGAGTTCTAGTTCCACCTCAAGGACAAAAGCCAGCTGGGCTGACTTTGGGCCTCCTCTCTCAGCCCAGCCCACCTCACAGGAAGGAGTATTACCTAGGTATCTTGAGTTACTTAGGAAAATAAGAAAGTGGGATAAAAACCTAATCAATAAAATCTGCTGTGCCTAGTGGTGGTGGTGCTCAACAGCTACAAGCCTCAAAGGGCCTTTTCCTGTTGAAAGTCTACTGCAGGGTTTCTTCTTCTTCTTTTTTTTTTCCAAACAGGTTTTATTGGGGTTTTTTGTTTTACATTAAGGTGCTCAATACACAACGTGGAGGTGGGGACATCAAACATCATAAAACATAGTCATAAATATATAGCTCAAATGAATTCATTACAAATTCCCTCTCTATTTCCCTCTTATAATCTTACATACTCAAATTAAGACATTTCTAAATAAAATAAATCAATCCAATCAGACATCAATCACATTTCAGTTATAAAAATCCAATCCTGTTTTAAGCTTTACTAATTTAGAATTACTATATTCAAATCAGCCTTAAATAAACATATTATTAACACTTCGGGTATCCCTCATTTCCCTTTTCCCTAACAAATAATTATATCTAGCATAAATATCTTGTTCCCACTATAACATTCTTATATTTTCCAGATACAGTCTATTTCTTGTTCTAGTAGATTATTTATTAATACCATTTCTCCTCTTATCTCCAGTCCCTCTTATTCTCCTTCTATTACAAAATAATTGTCTTATCTGAAATCAAAATATGAATCCAGAGAGAACATTTCTGTCTATTTTAAATATATGTTTTATCATTCAATCTATATCAATCAAAAATCTTATAACCCCTTAGGCAAAATAGTTATATCTAAAACAAAATATTGATTACAAAGGATAATCTTTTACAGAAATCAAGTTTAGGTCAATTGAAATCTCAAAAGCCTTTTTAATCCATTAGGTAAAATTTTGGAACCCATTTTTAAACCTAACTCTAGGTTTTGCAGGGTTTCTTAAAGTTTCTTGGTAACTTTATAATGGGTGGACTTCAACTCCCAGAATTCCCTAGGCAGCCATGCTGGCTAGGGAATTCTGGGAGTTGAAGTTTGCAAGTCTTAAAAGTTACGTTTGGAGACCCCTGGTCTAGACCTTGGTCATTAAACCCTGCAGCCCCCTCAGATTTCCTTGCAAGCAGCTTATTGCAATGAGCAATAATTATGCAGACAGAAAAGATCAAGATATTTTTTTAAAAAATAAACACCTTTGTGCCTTGAGAAGGAAAAGCCTCTTCAAAATCAGCCAGGATCTGTTGTCCCAGCTCGTTCTGGGCTGCCTTCACCCTGTCAAAGAGAAAAACATTCCTGTCATCCTTTGGCTGCAGAAGGAAACATGGGGCTGGCCCTCAGCCAAAAAGACGGTGCTTGACAAGCCAGGAATCAAGGCGTGGATCTGGTGTCCTTTCATCTAAAGCCATAATTGAAAGCTAAAAGCCCTGCTTCCAAACATGGAATACAGACAGTCCTCGTCTTACGACCACAATGGAGCCCAAAATTTCGGTTGCTAAGCAAGACAGTTCTTGAATGAGTTTTGCCCTGTTTTACAACCTTTCTTGCCACAGCTGCGAAGTGAATCGCTGCAACTGTTAAGTTAATAAGACGCGCACGCACAAACGGGCCATGAACACTCGCCCTGCGCTAGCATCCCCATTCGCGCCCATGCGCATGCGCAAATGGGGCTGCAGGCACTAGCGCAAGTGGGGGGGAATGCGCGCCCACGCGTGCGTGCACCAGCCAGCCATTTCTGCGGCCCTGTTCTAGTCTGTTAAGATATTAAAATTCATTACAGGTGGTCCTAGACCAGGGGTAGGCAACCTTGGCTCTTTTATGACTCGTGGACTTCAACTCCCAGAATTCTTGAGCCAGCTATGCTGGCTCAGGAATTCTGGGAGTTGAAGTCCACGAGTCATAAAAGAGCCAAGGCTGCCTACCCCTGTCCTAGACTTACGACCACAATTTGGCTCAAAATGTATGTGGTTAAATGAAACATTTGTTGAGTTCTGCCCCATTTGACAACCTTTCTTGTCACAGTTGTTAAGTGAATCATTGCAGTCATTACGTTAGTAACACAGTTACTAAGTGACTCTGGATTCCCCCATTGACTTTGTCAGAAGGTGGCAAATGGTCATAAATATGAGCCGGTTGCCAACCATTTGAATTTCGATGACATGACCATGGAGATATTGCAGTGGTCATGTGAAAAATGGTCATAAGTTACTTTTTTTCTGTGCCGTTGTAACTTTGAACAGTCACTAAATGAATTGTAAGCTGAGGACTATCTGTAGCTGGAGCAAATGAGCCAGAACACAGAGTTATACCTGATTGGTTGAAGAGTGCTGGCTGCTGTGCTGTGATTGGTTATTGTGGGTATGGAGGGGGAGGTTCCCTTTTTTCCCGCCTTTTTCTTCTGGGCAGCCTTTTGTGCTCTGTGATTTACCTCATGATGTTCCTGCTGTGTTGATTTACCTCATGTTGCCTGTTTGCTGTATATATAGTTATAAAATATATGTATTTATATAAAACAACAAGTTCACGTCAGTGTCTCTGACTCCATTTGGACACTGACTGCGCAATTCCCTGACATAGTCCAAACCCCTGCCAAAAGTAGGAGTCCTTATCCCATTACACATTGAGTTTAAATACTACAGGTAGTCCTCAACTTACAACCCCAATTGGGGCGGGAAAATTCATGAAGAGGTAATACAAAACTGCTCCCGATTGTGCAACCTTTTTTGTGTGGTCATTAAGTGAATCGCTGCAGTCATTAAGCGAGACATCATAGGATGGTGACTTATGACTTTCCCTCCGGCCTCCTCATTGATGTTGCTTGTTGGAAATTGGCTGGTAAAGGATTTAGCAACAGTCATAAGGGTGAGAAAGATGATTAGGGGACCGGAGGCTAAAACATACAAGGAACGGTTTCTGGAATTGGGTATGTCTAGTTTAATGAAGAGAAGGATGAGGGGTGACATGATAGCAGAGTTCCAATATCTCAGGGGCTGCCCCAAAGAAGAGGGAGTCAAGCTATTCTCCAAAGCACCTGAAGGCAGGACAAGAAGCAACGGATGGAAACTAATCAAGGAGAGAAGCAACCTAGAACTACGGAGAAATTTCCTGACAGTTAGAACAATTAACCAGTGGAACCACCTGCCTCCAGAAGTTGTGAATGCTCTAACACTGGAAGTTTGTAAGAAGAGACTGGACAGCCATTTGTCTGAAATGGTATAGGGTTTCCTGCCTGAGCACGGGGTTGGACTAGATGACCTCCAAGGTCCCTTCCAATTTTACAGGACTTACCTGTATGGATAAAAGAAGCTAAATGCTTTTTCTCCTGGCTGTTAGACTAAGAGGGGCTGTTTTTATAGAGTTGCACTCAAAAAAAAAAATATTATTGGAGCTGGGACAAACGCTAAATTTAACTCCCCTGAAATTTAAGGTGGTTAATTAAGTACCATTAGCACAGCTCCCTGCCTTCTCCATGCATTTGATAATTGTCTTGATGAAAGCATGTCAGAACAGCCCTGCCAAGGTCTATCTTCGCCTGTTGCCTTGTTATCCCAAAGATGCTTCTTCACGAGGCAACTGGACTTCCTTGTTTTTCCTTGAAGATGTTTCGCTTCTCATCCCAGAAGCTTCTTCAGCTCTGACTGGGATGGTGGGGAATGGAAGGATTTATACTCCTTGCAGACAGCCGGTCATTTGCCTTCTTTTGGAGAGTCATTGAGGCCATTTGGAGGTTTACCTGTGTCCTCAGGGTCACAATATAAATATAAATCCTTCCATTCCCCACCACCCAGGCAGAGCTGAAGAAGCTCCTTGGATGAGAAGCGAAACAACTTCAAAGAAGAACAAAGAAAGTCCAGGTGACTCCTGAAAAAGCATCTTTGGGACAACCATGACCTGGATGACTGAGAATCTCCATAGACATCTATTGCCTTGTGGTTCACCAGATGCTCTTGGAGGGTCCCATGCTTGAGATAAAGACCTACTCTCGCCCCCCCCATTGCTACTCTTTTCAACAGATGCTGCTCCTGACTCAGAGGCAAAAACCCCAAGTCTTCAAAGCCACAGCCCTTAATAGATCTGTCCTCCATAACTTCATCCAATTCCCCTTTCCGAACCATAACCATTAGTATACACCATCATCTCCTATCACCCTTCTGTAGGTTATCAATGCTAGGTTTGGATGCAGCTCTGAAGGTAGCTCAAACAGAGAACTTTAGATCTAGCAAAAGAGAATATTTGTAGCTGGGGGTTGAAATGAGGGGTCCTGGGTGCTCGCTGAGGTTGGTGGTTTTCTTGCAGACATTTCATTACCCAACTAGGTAACGTCATCAGTGCTAGAAGGGAGTGGGGATTGCTCTCTGTTTGCATACAAGTATACAGGAAAAGCCACACCCAATAAAGGAGAATATTTGTAGCTGAGGGTTGAAATGAGGGGTCCTTAGTGCTCACTGAGGTTGGTGGTTTTCTTGCAGACATTTCATGACCCAACTAGGTAACATCATCTGTGCTAGAAGGGAAGGGGGATTGCAGACAGGAGGATGAGGAGGAAAAAGAGGGGAAAAGGAGGATTCCTTGGTGCTCTATAAGCTTGGTGGTTTTTCCTGCAGACGTTTCATGACCCGACTAGGTAACATAATCAGTGCTAGAAGGAAGTGGGGTTTGCAGAGAGGAGGAGGAGGGGGAGGACTGCAGAGCCCTTGATGCTCTCTGAGCTGGGTCGTTTTCTTGCTGACGTTTCATTACCAAACTAGTCAACAACATCAGTGCTAGAAGGGAGAGGAGTGTGCTCTCTTTTTATAGACAAGTAGCTTGTCTCACCAGTGTTGGTGGGAATGTTCATGGTGGTTCCTGGATTAGGCTGTTGTTTACTGTTTACCCATTCTCCTCACCCCACAACCTCTCCTTCCTTCCATGAATGATAAGATAAGATGAGATGAGATGAGATGAGATGATAAGATAAAGATAAGAATAAAGATAAGATAAAGATAAGATAAAGATAAGATAAAGATAAGATAAAGATAAGGATAAAGATAAAGATAAAGATAAAGATAAAGATAAAGATAAAGATAAAGATAAAGATAAAGATAAGATAAAGATGAGATGACATGATAAGATAAAGATAAGATAAAGATAAGATAAAGATAAGATAAAGTTAAAGATAAGATAAAGATAAGATAAAGTTAAAGATAAGATAAAGATAAGATGAGATGACATGATAAGATAAGATAAAGATAAGATAAAGATAAGATAAAGATAAGATAGAGTTAAGATAGAGATAAGATAAAGATAAGATAAGATAAAGATAAGATTGACATTTTTTACTGGGCACAATGACACACATCAAAAAATGAAACTTAGTTGCCCACTCTCAAAGTGAAACACATACATGACACACACCTAAAACATACTATACACAACATATGTATAGACCCACACACCTACAAATACGTAACAAATAAATATTAAATACTGTCCATCCTGAATGATAACATTATCTAGTGGGGCAATGCAACGTCTGCAAGAAAACAACCAAGCTCAGAGAGCACCAAGGATCCCACCCTAAAATTCAGCTCATGCTTCATAGCGAGAGTCCACCTTCCTCCCCTGGCTGTACCTGGGAGACTGCACATACCTTTCGGAAAGCTGGCGGATCTGCGGGATCCCCATATATTTGTTGAAATGTTCCAGCACGTTCACAACACCTTGTAGTAGGTTGGCCAGCTCCCCGTACTGTCTCCTCCTGGTCATAGCTCTGGGATGGCAGAAAAGGAAGGAAAAGAGGCACGAGTGAGGCTGGTGCCGACGATTTCCCCAGTCCAGGTGGCTTCGTTCTTTCACACTTGGGGTCCCCACAAGAGACAAAATCCCTAACAACCTAACCCCCTCCATGAAACTCCAGACTCCTGTGCCGTCGGTATATGACACCAAGCAAACTTTCAAAAATAGACAGGTAGTCCTCAGCTTATGACCACAATTGAGCCCCAAATTTCTGTTATTTGAACTCTTCCTATACAATGGTTATAAGGACTCCTGCTCTGGGCAGGGGGCTGGACTAGATGACCTCCAAGGTTTCTCTTCCTGCTCTAGGATTCTAGATTGCCAAGCAAGGCAGAAGTGGGTTTTTAAGTGAGTTTGGCCCCACTTTAAGGATCTTTTTTTTTTGTTGCCACAGTCGTTTAGCAAATCACTCCAGTTGTTAAGCGAATCGGGAGGTCATTAAGCGAATCTGGCTTCCCCCGTTGAACAATTAATCAGTGGAACAACTTGCCTGCAAAAGTTGTGGATGCTCCAACACTGAAAGTTTTTAAGAAGAGGCTGGACAGCCATTTGTCCGAAATGGTATAGGGTTTTTCCTGCCTGAGTAGGGGGTTGGACTAGATGACCTCCAAGATCCCTTCCAACTCTGTCCTTCTATTCATTGCTTGTCCAAAGCTGGCTGGGAAGGTTACAAATAGTGGTCACAGGACACTGCAACTGTCATAACTACATACCAGTTGCCTAGCATCCAAATTTTGATCGCGTGGCAACGGTTGTGTGAAACATGATCATAAGGCTTTTTTAAAAAATTGTAACTTTGAACAGTCACTAAATAAACGGTCGCAAGTCGAGGAATGCCTGTATAAAATTATTTGAAATCTATTTTGGGAATATGGAAAAAGAAAGTCATTTTATCACACTTGGTGGACTTGTAAAAGAAAGCTAAAAAAAAAATTCTGGGTTCAAATACAAGGAGTTTTCAACTTACGACCACAATTGAGCCAGAGATGATTGTTGCTAAGCGAGACACTCTACCCCACATGTACCTCTGTGACATTTTTTGCCACAGTTGTTAAATGAACCTGGCTTTCCTATTGACTTTGTCAGAGCGTCGCAAAAGGCGAGCATCTGACTCCGGGATACAACATCCGTCATAAATATGAGTCAGTTTCCCGGCGTCTGAATTTTGCTCACGTGACCATGGGGATGCTGCAAAAGGGTCATAAGGGTGAAAAACGGTCACAAGTCACTGTTTTCAGTGCTGCGGCAACTTTGAACGGTCACTAAATGAACTGTTGTTAAGTCGAGGACTTCCTGTATACATGGGGATATAAAAAATTTTGAATTTTAAAACTGGGACAATGGACAATTGTTTTGCCTATGGCAAACAAAGCAAAGAGGTTCTGGAAAAAAAAATACATACTTGGCTAGAAAAGATGTTGGGAAAGAAAACATGTAGATTTTAAACCTGAACTTTTTTTTTATTAGGTATTATGCCAGAAAAGATTGATAAACAAAGTACATATTTGATTTTACATGTGACAACAGCGGCAAGAATCATATCTGCACAATATTGGAAAAAGGAAGAAATACCGTCCGAGGAAGAAATAATTTAAAAAATATTAGACTGTGGACAGACTGTGGACAGACTTACTACTCTGAGGTTGAAAAAAAAAGAAGAAACAGAATACTATCAAACTTGGGACTTGTTTTATCAATGGTTGGAGAAAAGAATAACGGATTAGGAATTAAATTTGTATTAGTGAATGATAAACTCAGACAACACGTTGTTGAGTAAGTACTATTGAATTGCATGGAGAAAATTAATAAAAAGTTTACCAAAAAAAAAAAAGAATTTTAAATTTTAAAATTGCTGGGACAATGGACAGACTATGAGAAAAGACTTTTAGGGACAATTGTTTTGCCTACATGGTAACTGCAGCAAAAGATTGTTATATGGGTAGTCCTCGACTTACGACGAATCACTCAGCCACCATTCAAAGTTACGACGGATCCCAGGCAACTTACTCCAGTGAATCCACTCCCCCGGCTAACATGTGGAGGTGGTTCAGGGTGGTGATGGAGGTGGTCAAGTGGCGTTTAGCGTGGTCCAGCTGCTTGATATCCCGGGTGATTTCTTTAACCTGGTTAGATGGAAGCATGCACAGGTATTATTTAGCAAAGGGTTCGACAGAAAAGCACCGCCTCCATTCTAAATGGTGGGCTTGGGTGAGATGAAAGAAATGCAACCCACAAAATGAGGGAAGGGGACTTCGGAGATCCTCTAGCCCCACCCTTCCC
Organism: Azemiops feae; assembly: GCA_023970755.1. Classification (NCBI taxonomy): domain Eukaryota; kingdom Metazoa; phylum Chordata; class Lepidosauria; order Squamata; family Viperidae; genus Azemiops; species Azemiops feae. The sequence continues at coordinate 96,662 of JALGBA010001311.1, forward strand.
CAAGTTATATGTTTGGGGTGGGAGTAGAAAAATCAGACTTTTAACTCTTTGTTTTCTGAGAGGTTTTGGTGTTCAACAAATTCTAGCGCCAGCAAACTCACCCTGGGCTTCAGCGTAATAAATCATATAAACACGAAACAGTGCAAACAGCCTGTCATTCCTTTACTCCTCCTTTCCTCCCCTCCATTATCTCTTTTTTTCTCTTCCTTTCCCTTGACCTTGCCTTCTTTCCTTCCCGTTCCTCTCCTTTCCTTTCCCCAATTCTCCCTTCATTTTTTCCCCATCCCTCTCTCCCTCTTCTTTCTTTCCTTTCCCTCCCTCCGTCTCTCAATTTTCTCTTCCCTTATCCCTTCATCCCTCCCTCTTTTCCTCTTTCTTCCCCCTCCCTCCATTCTATCCCTTCCTTCTCCTATTCCTCCCTTCTTTTCATCATTCTCCCTTCCTTCTTTCCCTCATCTCCTTCCTTCCCCTCCCCTCTCCCTTCCTTCCTTCCCTTCCCTTCCTTAATTCTGTGCTCCTTCATTCTCCTATCTCAGGGGTAGGCAACCTTGGCTCTTTTATGACTCATGGACTTCAACTCCCAGAATTCCTGAGCCAGCATGGCTCAGCATGGAAACCTCTCCCTTTCTCCTCAGCATGGCTGGCTCAGGAATTCTGGGAGTTGAAGTCCATGAGTCATAAAAGAGCCAAGGTTGCCTACCCCTGTCCTATCTCCTCCCCCATTCTCTCTTTTCTCCTTCCTTCCTTCCCCTCCCTCTCCCAATTTTCTCTTCTTCCTTTTCCTATCCCTTCCTCTTTTTCCCTTCTTCCCTCTCTCTCCATTCTCCTATCCCTTCATTCCTTCTATCTCTCCCCTTTCCTTCCCTCCTCTTTTCACCATTCTTCCGTTCTCATTTCCTTCCTTCCTTCCTTCCTTCCTTCCTTCCTTCCTTCCTTCCTTCCTTCCTTCCTTCCTTCCTTCCTTCCTTCCTTCCTTCCTTCCTCAGATTCCTAAGCAACAAACAACATTCATACAGCAGCCAAGAGTTATCAATCCCACTCGGTAAGGATTAAAGATAACCAGTAAGGCACTCAGCACTCACCATCTGCTCCGATTTTTCTGCTTTATCCTTAATGTCTTTAATCTTACCAAAGAGCTGCTGGATGGCTTTCTGGGCCTCTTCAAGAGCCTGGAGAAAAGACAGGAGGTGGGGAGAAGAAACATATTGAACAGTGGGAACCCCATCAATTGAATGCACACAACCATCTTATCCTCTTGATGGGTGCCTAGAATTCAAGATGGCCAGGATGGGCCATGCAAGGAATTTTCTGAGTCGGGGAAGGGAATGGGGGGTTTGCATTGCTGCGTTCTTCCTTCATCACAAGGGTGGGGAACCTGGGCCCTTTTACGACTTGTGGACTTCAACTCTCAGAAATCCTGAGCCTGCCCCGGAATTCTGGGAGTTGAAGTCCCCAAGTCATAAAAGACAGCTAGCATGCTTTGGGTGGGCTTCCACTCCCAGAATTCCCCAGCCAGCATGCTTTAAGGGGGGTGGACATCCACTCCCAGAATTCCCCACCAGCAGGCTTTAAGAGGGATGGAGTTCAATCCCAGAATTCCCCAGCCAGCACGCTTTAAGATGGGTGGACTTCAACTCCCAGAATTCCCCAGCCAGCCTGCTTTAAGGAACGTGGAAGTCCACACAGCTTAAAACAGGAGTGTTCTGGGAGTTGAAGTCCACCCTTCTTAAAACATCCCAGGTGAGACAAACACTGGATTACGGTATTCAAACAACCCACTGAGAAACAAAGAGCCAACATATTTCAAGCCATGGCTTGTTATTCCTTGCCCAATTTCCCCAAGGCTCAGTCAAAATAAATCCGGGTGTCCCCCCACACCCCCGAATCCATTTCCCAGAATTCCTCCACTCCATCACAGCTGCAGGGCATCGTGGGAGACAAAGAGCCCAGGGCTTTGAACCAGCTGCCAGCATGCCAGCACAACAGACTGAGGGATTCAGCTGCAGCCCTGTGGATCATGTTCCATTGGAATGGAAGCGAAATGCTAATCTGTGTGTGTGTTTGTGTGTCTGTGTGTGTGTTTGGAGAGGGGGGGACACCATCAGCTGGCCCAGCCAACCACAGCCAAAAGGGGATCTGTTTCCCAGCCTCTGCCAAGGCGTCAGACCCAGCCGCCCGTCTGGAACGGCGGAGGAAAGTCGGCAGGACGCCCCGTTCTGGAATGCTGTTCCGCTAATATTTCCCCCCTGGAAAGGGGCTATCAGACACGCAGGTTGGGGGGGGGATTCTCCTTCTCCCCCCCCCCACTGTATTGTCTGCAAATTTTGTGCAAGCTGAAACAGAGTCTGCCCCCTGCCCCCAAAGAAGAGAATAAAATAGAGAAGGGGGGGGAAGGGAAAAAAAAAACAACAAAAAAAAAACTACATTGAAAGTAGCAAGGAGGAGAAACTATTTGGAATTAAGAGACCGTTCTCAATTTGCAACCGTTCGTTTAGCGACCAAAGTTACAACAGCGTTGAAAAAAAAAAAAGGTGAATTTGAAGTTTCAACGGCAGTGGGGAAAAAAGGGGCTTATGAGCGTTTTTCACCTTTACGACCGTTGCAGCGTCCCCAGGGTCAGATGATCAAAATTGGAAGGCTTTGGCCACTGGCTCGTATTTATGACGGTCGCAGTGTCCCGTGTGTGTGTGTCATGTGATCTCCTTTGGCGACCTTCAGACCAGGAAAGTCAGTTTGGAAGCCAGATTGACTTAACAACCGGGTTACTAATTTAACAACGGCAGTGATTTGCTTAACGGCTGTGGCAAGAAAGGTCGTAAAATGGGGCAAGGTTCATTTAACAACTTTCTCGCTCGGCAACAAAGCTTTTGGGCTCAATGGTGGTCGTTAAGTTGAGGACTGCCTGTCCATGGCTGGACCTCTGAAACACACTGTCAAATTTTTCTTATTAAGTAATATTTTGTCCGGTTCAATTACAATTGGAGCATTCAGATGTATACGCAGTCCTCGACTTACGACCACAATTGAGCCCAAAATTTCTGTTGTTAACTGAGACACTTGTTGAGATTTGCCCCATTTTATGACCTTTCTTGCCACAGTTAAATAATAATAATAATAATAATAATAATAATAATAATAATAATAATAATAATAATAATAATAATAATAATAATAATAATAATAATAATAATAATAATAATAAAAGTTGTAAGGGACCTTGGAGGTCATCTAGTCCAACCCCCTGCTCAGGCAGGAAACCCTATACCATTTCAGACAAATGGCTGTCCAGTCTCTTCTTAAAAACTTCCAGTGTTGGAGCATTCACAGCTTCTGGAGGCAGGTTGTTCCACTGTTTAATTGTTCTAACTGTCAGGAAGTTTCTCCTTAGTTCCAGGTTGCTTCTCTCTTTGGTTAGTTTCCATCCGTCACTTCTTGTCCTGCCTTCAGGCGCTTTGGAGAATAGCTTGACTCCCTCTTCTTTGGGGCAGCCCCTGACATATTGGAAGACTGCTATCATGTCCCCCCTCGTCCTTCTCTTCATTAAACTAGACATACCCAATTCCAGCAACCGTTCCTTGTATGTTTTAGCCTCCAGTCCCCTAATCATCTTTGTTGCTCTTCTCTGTACTCTTTCTAGAGTCTCAACATCTTTTTTACATCATGGTGACCAAAACTGGATGCAGTATTCCAAGTGTGGCCTTACCAAGGCATTGTAGAGTGGTATTAATACTTCGCGTGATCTTGATTCTATCCCTCTGTTAATGGAGCCTAGCACTTTATTATTATTATTATATAAGAACGTACCTCGCGGCCATCTTGCCCCACGTTGGTCTGGGCCCTCACCACCATCCGAATATTATCGTCCAATCGTCTGCAAAGGGAAAAAAAAGATAAAAAGTCTGAAAGTAATTCTCCGCATCAACTTTTTGGAAAGAAAAGGTTGCCGAGATATTCTTAAACCCAACGGACCAAGAAATGGAGACATTTCAAGCTTTAAAATAAATGCTGTTCCTTTGCAAACCACTTTTTAAGACTGGAAGTTTGTTTCCACAAGCCTAAGCAAATCAGAAAAGGAAAACTGGAATACAGGCAGTCCTCAACTTACAACAGTTTGCTGAGTGACTGTTCAAAGTTACGACGGCACTGAAAAAAAGTGACTTATGACTGTTTTTCACACATATGACCATCGCAGCCTCCCCAGGGTCACGTGATCAAAATTCGAATGCTTGGCAAACTGACTCACATTTACGACAGTTGCAAGGCCCCGGGGGGGGTCATGTGATCCCCTTTTACGACCTTCTGACAGGCAAAGTCAATGGGGAAGCCAGATCCACTTAACAACCAGGTTACTAATTTAGCAACTGCAGTGATTCACTTAATAAATGTGGCAAGAAAAGTTGTAAAATGGGGCAAAACTCATTTAACACATTTCTCAGTTAGCAACATAAATTTTGGGCTTAATTGTGGTCGTACGTTGAGGACTATCAGTAATCTCTTGATGCATGTCACTAATCAGCCATAGTGGTGAAATCAATACGCAATAAACCAGTTTTTGTCAACCATGGCAACTTTAAAGTGTGTGGACCAGCACCCATAATTCCCAGCCAGTATGCCTGAATATGGGCGGACTTCAACTCCCAGAATTCCCCAGCCAATATCCTTTAATATAAGTGGACTTCCACTCCCAGAGTTCTCCAGCCAGCATGCTTGAAGATAGATGGACATCCACTTCCAAAGTTCCCCAGTAAACATGCTTGAAGATGGGTTGCCTTCAACTCCCATAACTCCCTAGCCAGCATTTTAAGTTAGGTGAACTCCAGCTCCCAGAATTCCTTAGTCAGCCTGCCTAAAGATGGCTGGACATCAACACCCAGAATTCCCCAGCTAACATACTTTAGGGTGACTGGAATTCAAGTCCCAGAATTGCCCAAGCAAACAGCTGGCTAGTCCAGGGGTAGGCAACCTTGGCTCTTTTATGACTCGTGGACTTCAAGTCCCAGAATTCCTGAGCCAGCCATGCTGAGGGGAAAGGGAGAGGTTTCCAAGCTGAGCCATGCTGGCTCAGGAATTCTGGGAGTTGAAGTCCACGAGTCATAAAAGAGCCAAGGTTGCCTACCCTTGGGCTAGGGAATGCTGGGAACTGAAGTCCACACATCTGCACGTTGCCAAGGTCAAGAAACCCTGGTACAGATGTTTCACTTGAAGGAAATTTGACACAGCTGCCACCCCTCCCATGAAACGGGGGGGGGGATAATAACACCCCCATCCTCACTTACCTTATTTTCAACCTGATTTTGTTCACTACGTCATCGATATTGGCCAAAGACTGCAAGAGAAAAATAGGGGGAAAGGGGGGGGCAGGACTTAATCTTTTCATTATGCACCATCGAGGGAATCAGATTCCCAATCTGCATTCGTCGAACACATTCCCCCAAAATATTTATTAATCCATTTTACAAGGCTGAGGAGCAGCTCCAATTAATCAACTTGAACAGCCTGCCTCTCCCCCGAACCATTCCTGGGTTCAAAACTAGATAATACCATCAAAATTAAAATTAAACACAGGCAGTCCTAGACTTACCATCCCAATTTGAGCCCCCAAATTTCAGTTGCTAACTGAGTTAAGTGAGTTTTGTCCCATTCTACGACCTTATTCGCTACTACGCTCCTCAAACACAAAGTAAACCCTCTAAAACAGGAGTCTCCAACCCCCGGTCCATGGACCGGTACCGGGCCATGGCATGCCAGCAACTGGTCCGCACAAACAAGCAAAGCTCCATCCGTGGGATGCAGGCAGCACACAAAACCACGCACTCTCCGGTCCGCGGAAAAACCTTTCTCCACGGAACCAGTTCCTGGTGTCCAAAAGGTTGGGGACCTCTGCTCTAAAAGCATTGCAGAATTTTTGCCCAGTGCGTGATCTCCGACACCCTAGGCTAGCAAAATGCATTTAATTTACTTGTTCATCCAAGAGCAGTATTGGAAATCAGAATCAGAATAGAACTGGAAAGGACCTTGGAGGTCTTCTAATCCAGCCCTCTGCTCAAGCAGGAGATCCTATACCATTTTAGACAACTGACTGTCCAGTCTTTTCTTAAAAGCCTCCAGTGATGGAGCACCCACAACTTCTGGAGGCAAGCGGTTCCACTGGTTAATTGTCCTCACTGTTCGGAAGTTTCTCCTTAATTCCAGGTTGCTTCTCTCCTTGATTAGTTTCCGTCTGTTGTTTCTTGTCCTGCCTTCTGGTGCTTTTGAAAATAAATGGACCCCCTCTTCTTTGTGGCAGCCCCTCAAATACTGGAAGACTGCTCTCATGTCCTCCCTAGTACTTCTGTTTTCTAGAGTAGCCAAACCCAAATCCTGCAACTGTTCTTCATATGTTTGAGTCTCCAGGCCTTTAATCATCTTAGTTGCTCTTCCAAGGACGTTGCATGCTTTAGAACTGCTAGCTGGGCAGGAGCTGGGGCAATGGATGGGAGCGCACCCCATCACACAGAGCTCAGGTCTCAAACCCAGGCCCTGATTTACAGCATCATAAATAATATATTAATGTGTCACAATCTTCTTCGACCTGACATTATTCCCGCGCTATGGCGGTATAGCCGTCAATACCACGCATTAAAATTAAAACCTTAAAATAACACGCCATTCACGAAGCACCCGAATTGCAATGACATGACTGAAGGGGTCGTGTGACAGTTGTTAAGAGCGAGTATAGGTTGTATGTCACTTTTTCTGAGGCTATCGTAACTTTGAACCATTGTTAAGAGGTTCAAACCCTGAGCCCTGTAGGCTGACTCTGCCCACAGCCAGGAGTTCGATCCTGATGGGGCTCAAGGTTGACTCAGCCTTCCCTCCTTCCGAGGTCAGTAAAATGAGGACCCAGATTGTTGGGGGCAAATAGGCTGACTCTGTAAACCGCTTAGAGAGGGCTGTAGAGCACTGTGAAGCAGTACATAAGGCTAAGTGTTATTGTTTGAATGGCTAATAAATGAATGGTTATAGGTCAAGGGCTGCTTATAGACAAGAATCAAGTCAGCTAACAGTCAGCACAAACCTGGTGCTACATAAGTCAAAGGAATGTTTTGAATAAGAGTTAAAGGATTAGATGACTAGGCACATTAAATGGAATATTTAAAGTTTAAATATATTTTTAATCATGGTTACAAAGAATAAGAAATTCTGGGAATGAATATATATTAGCTTAGGTCAGGATGAATATATATATTTAAGTAGTATTTTACTTTTTATGTTTCTTTACTCTTGCTCTCTTTTTTCTTTACTGTTTTTACCTATTCTTTAAGAAATGTAAAAGTGTTGAGATGGCTTATATGGGAAAAATGGATTTAAATCTTTAAATGTAATTAACTGTTGAGAAAATCTTAACCAGCAAGAATGCTTTGAACTTTATGAGAGAAATAAATCTAAATAAGGACTGTAACAGGATATAAGATGAGGCAACCAGAATGATTAGATAGAAAAGAAATATTCTATTGATGTGATCATTATTTCTAGGAATATTGGGAAAAAATCATATATGTAACTGTTATTTATCAAAATAATAAGAACTATATTGTTTCAAGGTTTGCAAAGAAGACAAATTGGGGAAAAGGGGAAATCAACTAAATGTACTATGTGGATTATGGATTATAGAAACCAATTGTTAATGATTTTTCTTTACAAATGTAAACCCTGTAAACACACTGTTTACCAACTATTAAGTGATTTATGTTTAAAAAAATCAATAAAATATATGGGGAGGAAACAAAGAGTCAAAGGAATTGAAGAGGGGTTGAATTTAAACCATTTGTGGGAATGTAATGATTCCAGGCTGATTCCTCTCTTGACTCTACCCCCAGCCTCTGCCTGGCCTTCTACATGAAGTGATAGTTCCAATATTGTGCCTTTGGGAGCCCTGGTGGTTAGAATGTAACATTGCAGGCTAACTTTGCCCACAGCCAGGAGTTCGATCCTGACCAGTTCAAGGTTGACTCCATCCTTCCGAGGTCGGTGAAATGAGAACCCAGATTGTTGGGGCAATATTCTGACTCGGTAAACCGCTCAGAGAGTGTTAAAAAGCACTGTGGGGTGGTATATACGTGCTATTGCCATTGCTATTAAATGAAAAGTCATAAGTCGAGGACTGCTTGCACTTTCTGATGGGCCTCATTTGTGGCCTTGGAATTGCAGTAACAAAGAATATGAAAATAAATCAAAACTACATGGTATCCTACAGTGATGTAGATTCAACTCACTTGCTCAGTTGGAAAAAGGGTATTGATGTATTCCACTGCGTTGAAATCAGCCCTGTCCAGCGGATCTTGGCTGGGAAATACCTACCAATCAAGGAAGAAAGAAAAATTACAAATGAATGGCTGGGACTGCAATTGCAAACAACATTAAATTGTACACTGATTCTACAATCTAAGAATAGAATAGAATAGAATAGAATAGAATAGAATAGAATAGAATAGAATAGAATAGAATAGAATAGAATAGAATAGAATAGAATAGAATAGAATTGAATAGAATAGAATAGAATAGAATAGAATAGAATAGAATAGAATAGAATAGAATAGAATAGAATAGAATAGAATAGAATAGAATAGAATAGAATATAGGATAGGATAGGATAGAATAATAGGAATGGAATGGAATGGAATAGAGAATAGGGAACTAGGAATAGGAGTAGGAGTAGGAGATGGAATGGAATGGAATAGAATAGAATAGAACAGAATAGAATAGAAAATATGGAATGGAATGGAATGGAATGGAATGGAATGGAATGGAATGGAATGGAATGGAATGGAATAGAATAGAATAGAATAGAATAGAATAGAATAGAATAGAATAGAATAGAATAGAATAGAATAGAATAGAATAGGAATATAGAATAGAATAAGGAATATAGAATAGAATAGAATAGAATAGAATAGAATAGAATAGAATAGAATAGAATAGGAATATAGAATAGAATAAGTAATATAGAATAGAATAGAATAGAATAGAATAGGAATATAGAATAGAATAGAATAGAATAGAATAGAATAGAATAGAATAGAATAGAATAGAATAGAATAGAATAGAATAGAATAGAATAGAATAGAATAGAAATCAAAGAAGAAAGAAAAATTACAAATGAATGGCAGGGACTGCAATTGCAAACAATATTAAATTGTACACTGATTCTACAATCTAAGATTTTTAGCAGCATTATATTTTCTATATTTTTTCCTCTATATGTATATTGGATTTATGTTAATGTAGTTAACTGATATTGTTTGTTAAAATCTAATAAACATGGGACCCTTGGTGCTCTCTGAACTTGGTGGGTTTTTGCAGATGTTTCGTGACCCAACTAGGTAGCATCTTCAATGCTGGGAAGAAAGGACGTTTGCTTGCACTCCCACCAATACTGACAAGGCAAGCTACTAGTTTACAAAGAAAGAGCATGGCTGACTGGGGAATTCTGGGAGTTGTAGTCCACACAGCTGCAAATGGTCAAGACTGAGAAACACCAATTCTCCCGTGCACAAAAGCTGGCCGCAGGGGAGACGGACAAACTGCCCCTTACCACAAATGAGGCTTTAAATTTTGGCCCATGACTTGAGCCTCCCGCGCCGGCATGGTCTCTAGAACGGGACCCTGGCCAATGCTTTTCACCTGCGATCTGTCAGGAGAACCTATCCCGCTTCGGCGAGGAACTCAGGCCTCAAGGACCTCCTCCGACACCAGCAGCCATGTTTACCCCTACAGCAGCTGGGCTTCGGGCCCTAGAGGGACCATCCTTCACGGATCAACTGCAGGCTATGATTTCCCAGGCGGTCGCTCAAGCGATGGCGTCCACAGGGCGTCAGCAATCCGCCTCCGCCTCAGTGGCTTCGTTGGTACCACCTGGCCTATCGCGATCCGGTGTTCTTGACTACCCGGATTCCGTTTCGCCCCCACAATCACTTGGGAGCGGCGTATCGGACGCTGCGGAGTATGGCTACATGGAGGGGCAGTGGTCGGACGATGAGGAGCCTCCTCAGGACCCTCCTCCCCTTGTAGGACTATTCAATCCTACGCTTTTTTCATCCCTACTCCGCAAGGCCTGTGCTGCTGGTAAGATCGGTCCGGATCAGACTCCTATCCCTGAACCGTCCTCTAGCCAGGACACAGACCCGTTGTTCTCCGAACCGGTTGTCAGACACCAGCATATTCCCCGCCCCCCCCCCCCGTTCCTGAACACAGTACAGAGGCAATGGGAATCACCCAGTACTTTCCCCTCACAGTTGGCTCTCTCGGCCATTACCATTCCAAGAATACTGGACTATTTATTGGAAGGGCTCAACAAGGGCTTGGCGCCCAATACAAGTGGCGGCTCTATCCACGGTGCTTACATGTGGCAATTCGGAGCCATTGACTCAGCATCCCATGGCGGCTCTTGTCAGAAGGTCGCAAAAGGGGATCACGTGATGCTGCGACCGTGGTAAATATGAGCCAGTTGCCAAGTGTCTGAATTTTGATCACATGACCATGGGGGGGATGGTGCGATGGTCGTAAGTGTGAAAAACGGTCCTAAGTCACATTTTTTTCAATGCCGTTGTAACTTTGAACGCTCATGAAATGAACTGTTTTAAGTCTGTACTGTGGAGGGAAAAAGCATTCCTGTCTTTCTCTCGAGAAGAACCAAAAGGGCCCGAAAATATAAAAGGCCGATTAGATGGTGATTTGAAAAGGATTAAAATTAAAATGAATATATAGATCTCATAACTTTTATTGTCATTTTTTACAGTGGGCACACTGGCCCACCTTAAAAATGAAATTCTGTCGCCCGCTCTCAAAAAGCCTACCCATACATAACACGCCTATAAACATGCTATAGACATACATATGTCTATACCTATACCCTTACATATAAATACGTATCAGTGTGAATCACTGTCCATCTTGAATACAGTGAGGAAGCTTGAGAGAGCACATATAAAAGGATTGATGACTTCATGGATGAAATTTGGGCATCTATTTTCTTAACTATGGGTGGAAAATGATGAGTTTTTTGGGGGTGCTGCCCCCCCCCACTTTGTCATCCTAAAGGCATCCAGCCCACCCACCCATTTTATCTCTTCTGGAGGACCCCTGTGGATACCCCAGACTTCACCTGGACCCCTACAATCCCACCTCCAAAGGGACCCCAACTCCATCTGGCTGAGGCTGATGGGAACTGGAGTCCAAAGCTCCTGAGCAGCCCCCAAATCCCAGGGGCTCTTTGTCCCCCCCATTAGGGTCACCTCCAGGGACCCTTCCCTAGAGGGGGGCTGCCCCAATAAGCCCCCCTTAAATATGGACCCTCTGTAAGCAGCCCCCTGCCCCCACCTGACCCTTCCCCTCTCCCACCTCTTTAATTAGCATGCTAAGGCTCCGCCCTGTCCCCAAGCCACGCCCCCTCGCCCTCCCAACCACGCCCCTCGCCCCTTCACCTGCTCAATGGCCAGCTGCACCTCCGGCGCCAGCTGCAAGGCGGCCTCCAGCTCGTCGGCCAAGTCGAATTCTTCGTCCTCCATCCCGGCTTCTCTTCCCCGCACAGCGGCGGCGGCGGCGGAGGCGGTGGCGGCGCGACTTCCGGGTACAGCGGCATTCTGGGATGCTGGAGGACCGCAAGCTGCGCACGCGCGCAGTTCAGCCAATGAGCGTCGCGGGAGGCGCGGCGAGCAGCGGAGGCCGCGCCCCCTCAAGGGTCCTGTCTGGAGAAGGGAAGCCGCTAGGTGGCGCTGGCGCCGCGTTTGGGTTTTGTTAGTGAGGTTTTTTTTTAATTATTATTTATTTAAAGCTTTAAGTCTTCTGGCTCCCGTGCCTCTGAGCAAGTACAGAGGGCCTTCTGCTCCTGGAGTGCGGGGGGAAAAGGCCAAAGTACTGTATTGTAAGCCGACCAGAGTCCCTTTGGGTAGTATTCAAGATGGACATTGATTAATATTTATATGTTTATTTATATGTAAGGGTGAAAGTTTATACTTATGTTGTATATAGCATGTTTAAATGTGTGCTATGCTATGTATATGTACACTTTTGAGAGCAAGCAAAATAAATTTCATTTTTAATGTGTGTCAATGTGCCCACAGTAAAAAATGACAATAAAGGTTTATCTATCCATCCATCCATCCATCCATCCATCCATCCATCCATCCATCCATCCATCCATCCATCATCCATCCATCCATCCATCCATATCTATCTATCTATCATCTATCTATCTCTATCTATCTATCTATCCTATATCTATCGTCTGTCTGTCTGTCTATCTGTCTATCTGTCTATCTATCTGTCTATCTCTCTATCTATCCCCTCTGTCTGTCTGTCTGTCTGTCTGTCTGTCTGTCTGTCTGTCTGTCTGTCTGTCTGTCTGTCTGTCTGTCTGTCTGTCTGTCTGTCTATCTATCTATCTATCTATCTAGTGATTGACAATTAGCATATACATTTAATTAATAAATATTTAATAAAAAATAAATTGAAAGCACAAAGTGTATGGAAAAGCCAGCCGAGGATATTAGCTAGGGCAGTGCTTCCCCAATTTTCTCCTTCCTTTCCAAAATTGCTGATCGGAAGCTCCTTTTCACCCAATGTAAGTCATCCCCACCACCATCATTTCAGCCATGGTCCATCCACTGCAGGATGAAGGCCTCTTCCGCATGTCTCCAACCCACACGGTCCTGAGCTTCCTTTTGCCGATTGGGCCGGCCATACTTGCTGATGTCGTCGCTCCATCTTGTTTTAGGTCTCTTTCGTGGACATTTTTGGTCAAGCGGGATCCATTCTATGACCGCCTTGGTCCACCGGCCGTCAGTTCTTCTTCCTTGGCGACCAGCCCGTTTCCATTTCAGTTCCTTTACTCTCTTGACGGCATTGTATACTTTTCCTTGGTTCTCTAATCCAGGGGTCCCCAAACTGGGCCGCGGGACAGGCTGGCCAGGGTGCGCGCATGTGCGCGCTCACCCCCCTCACCTGTGCTAGCGCCGCAGCCGCAGGGCGCAAAAACAGGATGCCGTGCCATGCAAAAATGGGCGCGAAAATGGGCCACCGCCGCACCGCGGGACGCAAAAACGGGCCAACACCACACTCGCAAGGTACAAAAATGGATGATGATGCACCTTGGGGCACGGAAACGGGACACCGCCGCGCTACAGGTTGCAAAAACGGCACCGCCACGCCATGGCGCACAAAAATGGGCCACCGCTGCACCGTGGGGCGCAGAAACGAGGCTCTGCACTCCACAAGAACGGGGCAGGGCTAGTATCACGCAGACGCTAGGCCCATCCTGTTTGCGGCACGCACATGCTTGCGGCCCCGTGCGCCTGCGCGCACACGCCCCTCCCTTTTCCTCCAGTCCACCAACCGACAAATGTTGGTGCCCTCTGCGCTAATCCATGTGCGGGTCTTTCTTTCTTGTCTTGCGATGCCGAGCATGTATGTTTCCATGGCTCTTTGCGCCACTCATAGCTTTTGTATCAATGGTGAGGTTAGTGTCCACGTTAGAGCAGGTAGCACACCCTGATCAAAAACTTTTCAGGCATAAGGGGATTGTTCTTGAAAATTATGCTTAGCTTGCCGAATGCCTATAACAACCACATTTAACATCCCCATGTAAATAAAACACTTTGGCGTTGCTCCACCTGTGCAGACCAAGGCATGTATAAAAGATGTGTGGCTGACTTAGCGTAGGATGTAAACAATGTCCTGTTTGAAAATTGGGAATGTTATTGCCCTAACCGGCAAATCCGGTTGCACAAATTAGATTGCGAGACGTCGTAGCCATGTCTCTTTTGTCACAGAGGCCAGTCTTACCAGTTCTGGGGCATACACGTCCAGACAAATTTATTTATTTGCTTGCTTTATTTGTTTAATTCAATTCAAATGAACAGGTGGCAGGAACGTGTGCGGTCTTGAGTTGACACACGCACACGCACATACAGTATATATGGAGGTGAAGGACAAGGAGAAGAGGAAGAGGGAAAGAAGTTGGAAGAGGAGGAAGAGGAGAAAGAGAAGGAGGAAGAGGAAGAGGAAGAGGAAAAGAAAGAGGAGGAAAATGGGGAAAGAGGGAGAGGAGAAGGAGGAAGAGAACTATGACTTCTAGCCTTAAGCATGAAAGCCAGTTGGCTGACTATGAACCAATCACCAGGAGACGGTGAGTTCTAGTCCCGCCTTAGGCATGCAAGCTGGCTGAGTGACTTTGGGCCAATTGCCAGGAGACAGGAAATTCTAGTTCTGCTTTAGGCAAGAAAACCAGCTGGGTGACTTTGAGCCATTCATCAGTGGATTGGGAATTCTAATCCTGCCTTAAGCATGAAAGGCAGTTGACTGACTTTGGGCCAATCACAAGGAGACTGGGAGTTCTAGTCCCGCCTTAGGCATGAAAGCTGGCTGACTGACTATGAACCAATCACCAGGAGACGATGAGTTCTAGTCCCGCCTTAGGCATGAAAGCTGGCCGAGTGACTATGAACCAATCACCAGGAGACGGTGAGTTCTAGTCCCGCCTTAGGCATGAAAGCTGGCCGAGTGACTATGAACCAATCACCAGGAGACGGTGAGTTCTAGTCCCGCCTTAGGCATGAAAGCTGGCTGGCTAACTATGAACCAATCACCAGGAGACGGTGAGTTCTAGTCCCGCCTTAGGCATGAAAGCTGGCTGAGTGACTATGAAACAATCACCAGGAGACAATGAGTTCTAGTCCCGCCTTAGGCATCAAAGTGACTTTGGGCCAGGAGACAGTGAATTCTAGTCCCACTTTAGGCAAGAAAACCAGCTGGGTGACTTTGAGCCATTCACCAGTGGATTGGGAATTCTAATCCTGCCTTAAGCATGAAAGGCAGTTGACTGACTTTGGGCCAATCACAAGGAGACTGGGAGTTCTAGTCCCGCCTTAGGCATGAAAGCTGGCCGAGTGACTACGAACCAATCACCAGGAGATGGTGAGTTCTAGTCCCGCCTTAGGCAAGAAAACTGGTTGGGTGAATTTGGGTCACTCCCTCTCTCAGCCCAGCCCACCTCACAAGGTTGTTGTGGTGGAGCAACAGGAGCAGGAAGGAGCATTGGGCATATTCTCCACCTTGAGTTACTTATAAAATAATAAAATTGGGATAAAAATCTAATAAGTAAATAAGTAAGCTCTTGATGCCTCCCTGTCAATATTTCTTTTTGGTGAGACGTTCTGCACTCTGCGTTGGAAAAAAAAAAAAAAAAAAGCTAAAGCTGGGTAATTTGTACTTTAAAAAATAATAATAGAAGTTTAATTCTAGTTGACGGCTTTAGATAATTAGCTGCATCCTTCCAAGAGGTGGGAAAATTCCTTGGAAAACCTGCTTTGTCACTTGGAGATTTGCACACTTCTGGGCGGTGTGTCGTGATCTGGCTCAGGCATTGTGCTAACTTCCTTCCTACTTAACAGCCGGAGTGCAAATGTGGAGCTATTTTGGCCCTGTTGTAAATCCAGGCTTAAGACAAATTCCTTTGGCTCTCCATTAATGCGGCCCATCCGTTTGCAATCTCAACTCACAAGCCAGTATAATAGGTCTGGCTGCTTTAAGCAGGCGATTCATTAAAACACTAAACCTTGGCGACTTTAAGACTTGTGGACTTCAACTCCCAGAATTCCTCAGCCAGCCACGGAGTTCAAGTCCACAAGTCTCAAAGTCGCCACATCCCAAAGGCGCTTTTTCACGAGGCAAGTGGACTTTCTTTGTTCTTCTTTGAAGACGTTTCTCTTCTCATCCAGGAAGCTTTTTCAGCTCTGACCGGATGGTGGGGAATGGAAGGATTTATACTCCTGGCAGACAGCTGGTCATTTGCCTTCTTTTAGAGCAGGCGTGTCAAACTGCTGGCCCGCGAGCCGGATGCATCACGCTGAAACCGCGCCCCACCCCATTGCCGGCAATGGAGGGAAAGTCGCGATACGTCGCGCAACGTCACGTGACATCGCGAGCTTGACATGTCTGTTTTAGAGAATCGTTGAGGCCGCTTGGAGGTTTATCTGTGATACAGGAGAACTAACCCATCAGGACAAGATTCAGCAGTCCATCTGCCTTTAAAAGACAAAGGCCGCTCTTTCGAAAACAGCAAAGTCCACATTTTGGACGGGGAGGACCGCTGGCTTGAAAGAGGGGTCCAAGAGGCCATCTTGGTCAAAACTGAACAGCCCTCCCTCAACAGAGGGGGAGGGACATAGCGACATCCATCTCCAGTCTACAACACAGTCCTTTCAGCAGTCCCAAGATGGCTCCACACCCATAGAATGGAATGGAATGGAATGGAATGGAATGGAATGGAATGGAATGGAATAGAATAGAATAGAATAGAATAGAATAGAATAGAATAGAATAGAATAGAATAGAATAGAATAACAGAGTCGGAAGGGACCTTGGAGGTCTTCTAGCCCAACCCCCTGCTCAGGCAGGAAACCTTACAGTTTCCTTCAGACAAATGGTTGTCCAATCTCTTCTGAAAAACTTGTGTGGGTCTTTTTTATTTGTGGTTATCCATTTATTGATTTATGAAATATATTTATTGATTTATGAAATCTGTTTATTTGTTTATGAAATTTATTCGCTGCCCATCTGATAACCCACAACTCTGGGCAGCTTACAACATATGTTGGGGGTGTCAAAAAGATCCACCCAGCAGCTGTGACCACTAATCACGGACGTCACAGGATGAGCAGCCCTATAGAGGGAGTCCTCGATTTAGAACCCATTCGTTTAGTGACGAAGTTAGAACGGCCCCGAAAAAAGTGATTTACTGTATGATCGTTTTTTTCGTCACTAAACGAATTGTCATAAGTCAAGGACCACCTCTGGGTGCTAGATTTAAAGGCAGCCCGATGTTTCCTTTCCTGCATGCCAGTCCTTGGAATATTTCATAATTCCCCCTTCATTCCTCCCAAATCCTATCCTAGGGCTACTCCCAGGCCTTAAGAAGGAGCCAGGCCGATAATCACAAAACTGTTTTTTTGAAACAGATAAAAACAGGCTTAAGGTCTGCAATGGAAATGCCTATCAGGCTGTTTTGTCTTCTCTAATAGACACAATTCTGGGATATTGTGAGCTGCAACTGCGTCAAGAGCAGATTGTGAAGGCACCAAGTGGGAAATGTGAAAGACTCAGTTAAGCCATGCAAATTGAACAACCAAAGGAGGGAAACAGTATTTTATTTTATTTATTTTATTTTATTTTATTTTATTTTATTTTATTTTATTTTATTTTATTTTATTTTATTTTATTTTATTTTATTTTATTTTATTTTATTTTATTTATTATTTTATTTTATTTTATTTTATTTTATTTTATTTTATTTTATTTATTTTATTTTATTTTATTTTATTTTATTTTATTTTATTTTATTTTATTTTATTTTATTATTTTATTTTATTTTATTATTTTATTTTATTTTATTTTATTTTATTTTATTTTATTTTTTATTTATTTATTTTATTTTATTTTATTTTATTTTATTTTATTTTTTATTTTATTTTATTTTATTTTATTTTATTTTATTTTATTTTATTATTATTTTATTTTATTTTATTTTATTTTATTATTTTATTTTATTTTATTTTATTTTATTTTATTTTATTTATTTTATTTTATTTTATTTATTTTATTTTATTTTATTTTATTTTATTTTATTTTATTTTATTTTATTTTATTTTATTTTATTTTATTTTATTTATTATTTTATTTTATTATTTTATTTTATTTTATTATTTTATTATTTTATTATTTTATTTTATTTTTTTATTTTATTTTTTTATTTTATTTTATTTTATTTTATTTTATTTATTTTTTATTTTATTTTATTTTATTTTATTTTATTTTATTTTATTTTATTTTATTTTATTTTATTTTATTTTATTTTATTTTATTTTATTTTATTTATTTTATTTTATTTTATTTTATTTATTTTATTTTATTTTATTTTATTTTATTTTATTTTATTTTATTTTATTTTATTTTATTTTATTTTATTTTACTTTATTTTACTTTATTTTATTGCATTTTATTTTGTTGCATTTTATTGCATTTTGTTACATTTTGTTGCATTTTATTTTGTTTATTTCATTGCATTTTAATTTTATTACATTGCATTTTATTTTATTGCATTTTAATTTTGTTGCATTTTATTTTGTTGCATTTTATTTTGTTGCATTTTATTATTATTTTTTACTTTACTTTACTTTACTTTACTTTACAGATAGTCCTCAACTTACAACAGTTCATTTAGTGACCGCACGAAGTTACAACGGCACTGAAAAAAGGGACAGGGCGGTTTTCCACACTTACAAGCATTGCAGCATCCCCGAGGTCATGTGATCAAAATTCAGCCACTCGGCAGCTGACTCATATTTATGACGGTCGCAGTGTCCGGGAGTCACATGATCTCTTTTGGGGACCTTCTGAGGAGTCAATGGGGGAAGCCCGATTCACTTAAGAAGCGTGTTACTAACTTAACAACTGCATTGAGACTACCTGTAATTGCTTTTCACACTCACAATTGTTGTAGCATCTCCATAGCACATGATCAAAATTTGAAGGATTGGCAACTGGCATGTACTTATGACGGTTGCAGTGTCCTGGGGGTCACGTGATTCCCCTTGTGACCTCCTGAGGAAGCAAAGTCAATGAGGAAGCCAGATTCACTTAACAACCCTGTTACTAGCCTAACAACTGCAGCAGTCATAAAATGGGGCAAAACTCACTCAACGCCTGTCTCGCTTAGCGGCGGAAATTTTTGGATTCAATTGTGTAAGTCGTAAGTCGAGGACTACCTGTACTTACCTTGCTTCTGGCTACTTGCCTATTAAAAATATAATTATTGCTTGTGGGATTTTGTTCTCCTCTGGCCCTAAATAAATCCGATACCCAATCAGTCTGCTAAAAAAACAAGGAACAGATGCACACAGTCCCTCCAGCCCCCGGGAGATTCGCATCCAGCTCTGGGCGTAGAACAGGTAGTAGAGAAAGCGAGGCGAGGAATTTGAGCACAGATGGTTATCAAGAGGGCTGGCGCTTAATACTCAGCAGCAATTCCCCCAGGAGGCTCTGATAATGACTCCATCGGCTTTGCTGCAATCAATCTACGTCCTGGGAAATAAATTCCACTGTGTTTTGCCTTCTTGGCCCAGAGAGACTGAAACAAACGGATAATCATTTACTTTAGTCCCAGAAGGATTGGATGAGGGGCAATTATCACAATTAGCACAGCTGGAAAACAGGGCTACCAGCCCAGGGGACCCATTGGGTGTTCCTCTGTATCTATATGTATATAGCTATATAATCTATGAATCTATGTATATGTTTATGTATATCTATATCTATCTATATCTATATATCTATATCTAATCTATATCTATATCTAATCTATATCTATATATCTATATCTATCTCTATCTATACCTCTCTATATATCTATCTCTATCTCTATATCTATACTGTATGTATAAAATACACACACACACACACAGATATATACCTATAGTCCTCAAAGTATGACCACAATTGAGCCCAAAATTTCTGTTGCTAAGTGAGACATTTGCTAACTGAATTTTGCTTCATTTTACAACCTTTCTTGCTGTAGTTGCGAAGTGAATCACTGCAGTTGTTAAATTAGTAACAGGGTTGTTAAGTGAATCTGGCTCCCCCTTTGACTTTGCTTGTCAGAAGGTCACAAAAGGTGATACACACACACACACACATATGTAAGCCACATATATATATATGTAAGCCAAGGATTACACACACACAGTGGTGGGATTCAAATATGTGAACATCCGGTTCTCTGTGTGGATGCCGCTTCCGGAAGTCCATTCTGGGCCTGGGCAACAAAAAATTAGCTACCGGTTCTGCCGAAGTGGTGCGAACCGGCTGAATCCCGGTTTCTACTTGGTACCATAAACACTAAAAGAAACTGGTTCTTTTTCAGACCTGGCCACTTTTAAGATGTGTGTACTTCAAGTCCCAGAATTCCTCAGCCAGAATGTTTGGATTAAACCAGTGATTTATCAAACATGGCCACTTTAGGCAAGTTTCATCATTTGAATCAGCATCTTGGCTGGAGAATTCTGGGAATTGAAGTCCCCTCATCTTAAAATGGCCAACTTTGGAAAGCCTGAGTCAAGAGGATGGTCTAATAATGCAAAGGTCACCAACCTTTGTCGGTTGGCGGACCGGAGAAAAAGGGAGAGTTTACTTTCCACGCTACGACCTCAGCTGGAAGGGTTGCAATAGCAACGAGCAACTGGCAGCCCGCGGGGGGGGGTGTCTCGCCAGATCTGCAGATGTTCAAAGGACAGCAGAAGCAAAAATGGATTTATCTTCCCCAACCTGATGTTATCCTCACCACGTGATACTCACTAGCCCTGCCCCGTTGTTGTGTGGCGCAGCGCATTGTTTCTGCACCTCACAGCGTGGCGGAGACCGTTTTTGCGCCTTGCAGCACGACGGCCCGTTTTTGTGCCCCATGGCGTGGCGGCACCCCATTTTTGCACCCCATTGCACGGCAGTGGCCCATTTCTGTGCCCCACAGTGCATTGTCATCCATTTTTGCGCCTTGCAGCACAGTGGCGGCCCATTTTTGCGCCCCTTGGTGCTGCGGCGCCCATTTTTGCACCCCATGGTGTGGCAGCAGCCCATTTTTGTGCCGAGGCGCAGCGGTGTCCCATTTTCGCGCCCTGAGGCGCAGCGGTGTCCCATTTTCGCGCCCTGAGGCGCAGCGGTGTCCCATTTTCGCGCCCTGAGGCGCAGCAGCGTCCCATTTTTGCGCTCTGAGGCGCAGCGGCGTCCCATCTTCGTGCCCTGAGACACAGCGGCGTCCCATTTTCATGCCCTGAGGCGCAGCGGCGTCCCTTTTTTGCGCCCTGAGGTGCAGCGGCGTCCCATTTTCGTGCCCTGAGGCGCAGCGGCGTCCCATTTTCGCGTCCCGCAGTCATGGCACTAGTGCAAGTGAGGGGGTGTGTGCGCGCACTGGCCAGCTTGTCCTGCGGCCTGGTGGCCAGGAGGCCATGGCCCACTACCGGGCTGTGGCCCGCAGCTTGGGGACCCCTGGTCTAATGCAGAGCTGAGTAAATTTACTCACCCCCTTTTAAAGCAACAATGGAAAAGCCTCTGGTGTGGTTTGATGTGTAGGAGGAACCTACTTTTGTCGAAATTTATGCTGCGATCTATAATCTCAATCTACACACCTAAACAATTAAATTAAATTATCATGATGGTTTCAGAAGGTAGCCAAAGGTGTCATTTTAATGCAGATTATCCAACAAGTAATCAAAACAATGAGTCGACTCTTCCTTTTTCCTTCTGGCGCTTGATTCAACATGCATGCCATTCTCTCTTTGATTTGTCCCCACAACCACAATCCTGTGAGGAAGGCAGGCATAAGAGAGTGACTGGGCCCAATTTATTTGATGAGCTTTTACAGGGTCATTTGAACATGGTTACGAAGATAGCAGGGACATCTAGCTGACACTGGCTAATCTTGAAAGTTGGACCTGATTTCTAATTGGATAAGGGACCACCCAGAAATCCACAGCCTGAATTTCCTTATTACAGATAGTTCTCGACTTACGACCACAGTTGAGCCCACAAAAAAAAAACACCACAATTGGGTGACTGAGCCAGTCCCTCTCTCTCAGCCCAGCCCACCTTGCAAGGTTGATCCAAGTGATCCAAATTCGGACGCTTGGCAACTGATTCATACTTATGACCGTTGCTGTGTCCCAAGGTCGTCTGATCCCCTTTTGCGACCTTGTGATGAGCAAAGTCAAGTGGGAAGAAGCCAGATTCACTTCACAACCGGCTTACTAACTTATCAACTGCAGGGATTCACCTCACAACTGCGGCAAGAAATGTCGCGAAAAGGGGCCAAACTCACTTAACAAACAGAAAAATATGTCAGATAGATGCTGGAAGTGTAAGCATAACTCAGGCACATACTATCATGTTTGGTGGACATGTGGCAAAGCAAAGGCTTATTGGAAAAAAGATACATGCTTGGTTAGAAAAAATATTAGGAGAACATATTAGGAAAAAATATTAGGAGAACTTTTCTTATTAGCTATAATGCCGGAAAAGATTAACAAACAAAGCCTATATTTGATTTTGCATGCCACAACAGCAGCAAGAATAATCTTTGCGCAATATTGGAAAAATGAAGGACTACCACCAGAAGAAGAAATAATCAGAAAAATACTGGAATGCGCAGAGATGGACAGATTGACTATGAGATTGAAAGACGAAGAAGAAACAGAATATTATCAAACTTGGGATCTATTTTATCAATGGCTAGAGGAAAGAATGAAGGATTAGGAATTGAATATGTATTAGCATTGTTATACTCAGACAGCACGTTGGTTGAAAAATTAATATATGTATGTAAGAGAAAATTAGTAAAATCTTTATATATATAAAAAAAGAAATTTGGGCTCAGTTTTGGTCGTAAGTCGAGGACTGCCTGTACTTTGTTAGTTTACCACTTTTAATGTTGTACACTTGAAACCAACCGATTAATCACAATTGATCAAGCCAATTCCCGGTTAATCGACTTGAGTTTTGTGTGTTGTGCACACACTCAACTGCTGTGAATGATGAGCCAGGCTTTGTGGTATAATGCGTTGGGCACTCTGCTGGGTGTATTCGGCAAGTCATATTTTTAATGGTTTATTTATTTAAAGGCCGTATAACACCACCCGATTCATAATTTATGAGTCTGGGCAGCATAGAAAAAGCAGTTTAAACTGCCACAAAATAATGTAGTGTACACACATACCTGAAGCTCAGTTACTATCCTGGCCCAACGCAAGGAAGACGAGATAGGTCTTCACATCTTTCTTTCTTTCTTTCTTTTTCTTTCTTTTTCTTTCTTTCTCTTTCTTTCTTTCTTTCTTTCTTTCTTTCTTTCTTTTTCTTTCTTTCTTTCTTTCTTTCTTTTTCTTTCTTTCTTTCTTTTTCTTTCTTTCTTTCTTTCTTTCTTTTTCTTTCTTTCTTTCTTTCTTTCTTTTTCTTTCTTTCTTTCTTTTTCTTTCTTTCTTTCTTTCTTTCTCTTTCTTTTCTTTCTTTTCTTTCCTTCCTTCCTTTCTTCTCTCCCTTTCTTTCTTTCTTTCTCTTTCTTTCTTTTCTTTCTCTTTCTTCTTTCTTTCTTTTTCTCTTTCTTTCTTTCTTTCTTTCTTTCTTTCTTTCTTCTTTCTTTCTTTCCTCTTTCTTTCTTCTTTCTTTCTTTCTTTCTTCTTTCCCTCCCTCTTCCTTCTTTCCTTCCTTCCTTTCCCTCCCTCCCTCCCTCCCTTTCTTTCTTTCTTACTTTCTTTCCCTTTCTTTTTTTTCTTCTCCGTTTTTCCTTCCTTTCCCTTCCTTCCTTTCCCTTCCTCCCACTCCCCTTCCTTTCTTCCTTTCTTCCCCTCTTTCTCTCTCTCTCTCTCTCTCTTTTTCTTTTTCTTTTTCTTTCTTCATTTTTACCCCACCTTTATTACTTTGTGAATAACTCAGGATGGCAAATATTTAAATAAATACTTTTATTTATTAATTTGTACCCCAATTTATTATTTTTACAAATAACTCGGCAAACATATCCAGCACCTCTTCCTTCTCCTATTTCCCCCCCCCCGACAACGACATTACTAACTTGTCAACTGCAGTGATTCACTTAACAACTGTGGCAAGAAAGGTCGTAAAATGGGGCAAAACTTACATAACAAATGTCTCACTTAACCGCAGAAATTTTGGACTCAATTCTGGTCGTAAGCCGAGGACTAATTATACTCTGTTATTCTGTACCATTGAAGGACGAATTTTCTGATCTCTACTGTGGTCAGAAGCCAAGAATATCTGTGCAAAATGGGGGGGGGGAGCTTGATTCATGACAGGGCAACTCTGCTTTCATCATCCCCCCCCCCGCCCGGTATATGTATACTTTTGGCTGCTACTGAAAAGCTGAAGATAATTAATATCTGGTGGATGGGAGACCACCAGTTGATCCCAGAGTCATAATCAGGTCAGGTAAAGTCCTAGCAAGGATCCGCTAATATGTGGGCATGTTTTAGCATGATGTGCAATCCAGCCAGTTTGGTTAGTTTATAGTTTAATCTAGGCAGTGAACCCACAAGTATCTAGGTTAAGCATACTAAATGCTCCATCATAAGCAAGTAGAACATTTAGTTTGCCTATTACATTAGCCAACATTGGTCTTTACTTCTAGTTTCCCTTCTATTCCTGTTTTTACAACTGTAATTTTAGACAGCCTGTAATTAAAGGCAGTTCAATACAAGCAGTCCTCGACATAATAATAATAATAAAGTTGGAAGGGAACTTGGAGGTCATCTAGTCAGGCAGGAAACTGTATACCATTTCAGACAAATGGCTGTCCAGTCTCTTCTTAAAAACTTCCAGTGTTGGAGCATTCACCGCTTCTGGAGGCAGGTTGTTCCACTGGTTAATTGTTCTAACTGTCAGGAAGTTTCTCCTTAGTTCTAGGTTGCTTCTCTCCTTGATTACTTTCCATCCGTTGCTTCTTGTCCTGCCTTCTGGCGCTTTGGAGAATAGCTTGACTCCCTCTTCTTTGTGGCAGCCCCTGAGATACTGGAAGACTGCTATCATGTCCCCCCTCGTCCTTCTCTTCATTAAACTAGACAGACCCAATTCCAGCAACCGTTCTTCACATGTTTTAGCCTCCAGTCCCCTAATCATCTTTGTTGCTCTTCTCTGCACTTTTTCTAGAGTTTCAACGTCTTCTTTACATCGTGGTGACCAAATTACTTACGACCACAGTGGGGCCCAAAATTTCTGTTGCTCAGTGAGACCCTTCTTAAGTGAATTTTGCCCCATTTTACGACCTCCCTTGCCCCAGTTGTGAAGTGAATCGCTGCAGTTGTGAAGATGGTAAGACGGCTGTTAAGTGAATCCATTGACTTTGCTTGTCAGAAGGTCACAAAAGGGGATCACACAACCCTTCTCCCATTTGTCAGAAGTGTTTGTCAGAAGTCAGCTGGGAAGATTACAAATGGTGATCTCTCGAACCCAGGACACTGCAACCGTCATAAATACATGCCAGTTGTCAAGCCCCAAAATTTTGATCATGTGACAATGGGGATGATGATGATAACAACAACAATAACAATAACAACAACAACAACAACAACAACAATAATAATAGGTCATCTAGTCCAATCCCCTGCTCAGGCAGGAAACCCTATACCATTTCAGACAAATGGCTGTCCAGTCTCTTCTTAAAAACTTCCAGTGTTGGAGCATTAATTGTTCTCACTGTCAGGAAATTCCTCCTTAGTTCTGGGTTGCTTCTCTCCTTGATGAGTTTCCATCCGTTGCTTCTTGTCCTGCCTCCAGGTGCTTTGGAGAATAGCTTGACTCCCTCTTCTTTGGGGCAGCCCCTGAGATACTGGAAGACTGCTATCATGTCCCCCCTCGTCCTTCTCTTCATTAAACTAGACATACCCAATTCCAGCAACCGTTCCTTATATGTTTTAGCCTCCAGTCCCCTGATCATCTTTGTTGCATGCAACGGGATGCTGCATGCAACGGTCGTAAGTGTGAAAACGGGCCATGAGTCATTATTTCCCCCAGCGCTGTTGTAACTTTGAATGGTCACTAAATTAACGGTTACTTTATCTGCGTTTCTCTTTCTGGTGCTCTCTGAACTTGTTTGCCTGCAGACGTTGCAACGCCCAACTAGATAACATCATCCGTGTGAGGGAGTGTGGGGGAGTGTGCGCTCTCTCCTTTCATACAGTAGCTTGCCCTGCCAGCCATGTGGTTTTCTCCTTGTTAGTTCTGGATTAGCGTGTTGCTTTTTGCTTGATTGTTTGTCTGGTGTTAATCCCTGCTTATCTGGCTGTTGGCTACGGGAAAGGATGTGTTCTGGGTCTTTTTTTCTTTCTTTCTTAGCTTGTTCTTTGAATGGTGGTTTCATTCTTTGTATCTATTGATAAATGAAACATTTGCAAGCAAAGAAGTAAACTCAGAAAGGAGCAAGCATTTCCCAGTTCCATCCCAGCCACAAATATTTTCTTATTGAATGACATGATAAGGTGACACGATAGCAGTCTTCCAATATCTCAGGGGCTGCCCCAAAGAAGAGGGAGTCAAGCTATTCTCCAAAGCGCCTGAAGGCAGGACAAGAAGCAATGGATGGAAACTAACCAAGGAGAGAAGCAACCTGGAACTAAGGAGAAACTTCCTGACAGTTAGAACAATTAACCAGTGGAACAACCTGCCTCCAGAAGCTGTGAATGTTTCAACTCCAGAAGTTTTTAAGAAGGGACTGGACAACCATTTGTCTGAAATGGTATAGGCTTTCTTGCCTGAGCAAGGGGGTTGGACTAGATGACCTCCAAGGTCCCTTTCAGCCTTATGATTCTATTATAATCAGTGGAACGGCTTGCCTCCAGAAATAGTGGATGCTCCGTCACTGGAGGCTTTTAAGAAGAGATAATAATAATAATAATAATAATAATAATAATAATAATAATAATAATAATAATAATAATAATAATAATAATAATAATAATAATAATAATAATAATAATAATAATAATAATAAGAAGAAGAAGAAGAAGAAGAAGAAGAAGAAGAAGAAGAAGAAGAAGAAGAAGAAGAAGAAGTTGGAAGGGACCTTGGAGGTTATCTAGTCCAACCCCCTGCTCAGGCAGGAAACCCTATACCATTTCAGACAAATGGCTGTCCAGTCTCTCCTTAAAAACATCCAGTATTGGAGGCAGGTTGTTCCACTGGTTAATTGTTCTGTCAAGAAGCTTCTCCTTAGTTCTAGGTTGCTTCTCTCCTTGATGAGTTTCCATCCGTTGCTTCTTGTCCTGCCTTCAGGTGCTTTGGAGAATAGCTTGACTCCCTCTTCTTTGGGGCAGCCCCTGAGATACTGGAAGACTGCTATCATATCACCCCCTCGTCCTTCTCTTCATTAAACTAGACATACCCAATTCCAGCAACCGTTCCTTATATGTTTTAGCCTCCAGTCCCCTAATCAACTTTGTTGCCCTTCTCTGCATTCTTTCTAGAGTCTCAACATATGGTGTAGACTGTAGAGGGTCTCCTGCTTGAGCAGGGGGTGGACTAGAAGACCTCCACGGTCCCTTCCAACTCTGTTATTCTGTTGTCTTAATTGCTCTAAAAAGGTGATGGTAACTTTGCTCCAGAAAATAAAATTGAGCAAAGCTGTAGCAATTCAGAGAGGTATGATCGCCCGTCCTCCTTTTTTTAGAGTGGGACATGGGACTTTATCCCTGCAAGCAAAGAGGATGGCTTGGGAGAACTGAGACAGACAGAAGTTTGAAGCCTCTGGGAGGGATAGAGAATTGTAGCTTAGCTGTGCAATAGGTCGTAAAATGGGGCAAATGTCACTGAACTGTCTTGCTTAGCAACAGAAACTTTTGGGCTCAACTGGGCTTGTAAATTCAGCTGTCCAGTACAGATGCTTTTTTTTAATTGGGTATTTTTCTCAGGGTGCCTACAAGTTTACTTTTTCATTCCTTTTTGTTTAGGTTACACTTCTGGAACATGCTACATTTAATCCGGCTTAAAAAAGAAACACAGGGGCTACGCAACAAGTAATATTCAAACAAATACCGAAAAGCGCGGCTGGCATCTCGTTTTCACGACGCCAAATCCATCCCGTTTAATCCTCAAAGGAATGCAGTTTTTTTGAGTGCGGTTTCTGATCCCCCAAACCCACCGGGGTTTGCTGGGGATTTGAAAGCAACGTGAGGAGACGGTTACCGGCTGCCACGTCTCGGGCAGGAAAGCCTCCTGGGAATCTAACCGGGGAGGGGGGGGGAAACTCACAGGAATGCAGCACCCCACTTTTTTCTTCCCAATAGATACATGTTGTGGCGCGTGGCCCGAACACAACGAACTTTGTATCGTAAAGCAAACGTTTTGGTCCAGTTTTGGTCACCACGATGTAAAAAAAGACGTTGAGACTCTAGAAAGAGTGCAGAGAAGAGCAACAAAGATGATTAGGGGACTGGAGGCTAAAACGGTTGCTGGAATTGGGAATGTCTAGTTTAATGAAGAGAAGGACGAGGGGTGACATGATAGCAGTGTTCCAATATTTGAGGGGCTGCCCCAAAGAAGAGGGAGTCAAGCTATTCTCCAAAGCGCCTGAAGGCAGGACAAGAAGCAACGGATGGAAACTCGTCAAGGAGAGAAGCAACCTGGAACTAAGGAGAAACTTCCTGACAGTTAGAACAACTAACCAGTGGAACAACCTGCCTCCAGAAGCTGTGAATGCTCCAACACTGGAAGTTTTTAAGAAGAGACTGGACAGCCATTTGTCTGAAATGGAATAGGGTTTCCTGCCTGAGCAGGGGGCTGGACTAGATGACCTCCAAGGTCCCTTCCAACTTTATTATTATAATTATTATTAAGTTCCCTGCTCTTTCCGCGTCAAGGGGCACTTCGCGTGGGGGTACTTCCGGGCCAAGAAGCCCTGGGGGTCTCGGTTGAACGGCCGGCAGCGGCATGGAACACTTAAGAGTCTCAGTGTTCTTCCCCGCGTCTGGTTGTATGGAACGTTCGGGGTTCCAGCATTCGACCGGATGGACTGCCACCTGTCAGAAATGGCATAGGACTCCTGCTTGGGCAGGGGGTTGGACTGGATGACCTACAAGGTCCCTTCCAACTCTTGTTATTCTGGTTCTAATTTCAAATTTGGAACGTTCGGAACTCCAGCGTTCGCCCCAATGGAGCACTCAGCGTTCGACCGCACGGAACGCTCAGGGTCTCGAACGTTCGCTTGCGTGGAACGCTCGGGGCTCCAACGTTCCAACCGCATATAGACCTTTCACTGCTCGCCCGCTGCCCGCCTTCTAGTCGGGCCACGCCCCCCACCCCACTCCTTGCTTGCACCGGATCCTGCGTGGAGGCGGGGGGAGGGGAAGGCTTAGTGGAGGGGCAGGGGGCGGGGTGGGGGAGAGTTGGGGTCTCGAACGTTCGCTTGTGTGGAACGTTCGGAACTCCAGCGTCCGACCGCGCGAAACACTCAAGAGTTCTCCGCGTTCGGTTGCACGGAACGTTCGGAACGCCAGCGTTCGCCCCAATGGAACACTCGGGCTCTCAGCGTTCGATCGAATGGAACGCTCAAGATCTCAACGTTCCAACCAGATAGAACTTTCACTGCTCGCCTGCTGCCCGCGTTCTAATTGGGCCACGCCCCCCTCCAGGAGGGGGGAACCTGCGTGGAGGGGAGGGGGGCTCAGTGGAAGGGCAGGGGGGATGGGGTGGGAGAGAGTTGGGGCTTCTTCTTCTTCTCCTCCTCCTCCTCCTTCTTTCATCTTCTTCTTTCTTCTCCTTTCATCTTCTTCTTCTCCTTCTTTCATCTTGTTCTCTTTCTTCTCCTTCTTTCATCTTCTTTCTTCTTCTCCTCCTTTCATCTTCTTCTCCTTCTTTCATCTTCTTCTCCTCCTCCTCCTCCTTCTTCTTCCATCTTCTTTCTTCTTCTCCTTTCATCTTCTTCTTCTCTTTCTTCTTCTTCTCCTTCTTCTTTCATCTTCTTCTCCTTTCATCTTCTTTCTTCTCCTTTCATCTTCTTTCTTCTCCTTTCATCTTCTTCTTTCTTCTTTCTCCTTCTTTTTAAAGCCTGCCAGGAAGCGCCCGGGCTGCCGCCTTCCCAACTCCCCGCGCCCGTCCCTTCCAACTCGGTCTCTCTCGCCCGACGGCCGCAGCGAGCGGTCGCGGCTCCGCCCCTCCGCCTTCCCCGCCTTCTCTCCTCCGCCGCCGCCCGGCCTGCTGTTGACAAACACGGCCGGGGCGGGCGCTTGGTTGGGGGGAGCGGCTCCCGAGTCTCTCTGCCTCTGCCCCGCCGGGAGCGCCGAGCGACTCTCCGGGAGCTCCTGGGCGAGGGCGGCCGGCCGGCCGGGCACTGCGGGGCTGGGATGTGGCAGACTCTGGCGCTGGGCTTGCTCTTCTTCCCGGCGCTCTTCGCCGCCTCCATCCGCAGCCTGTCCTGGCTCGCCCCGGCATGGAGCCTCAAGGAGCGGCTCACTCTAAGCGGCAGGTACCGGCTGGCACCGGGCGGGCTGGGCTGGGTGGGGGGGGAGAAGGGAGGAGAGGCAGGGCGGGCAGGCGGGGAAGAGGCCGGCCAGCATCCCGCAGGAAGGCGGGAGGCCCCCGGATCTGCTCAGGAAACCGGATGGAGCCGTGCAAAAAAGGAGCAAACCGGGGCTGCGGGCGTAGCCTGAGAGAGGAGAGGGACCAGGGAGAGGAGCGGCGACTCGGGCCGCCTCGAGCGGCTTTCGCTGGGATCGAAGTGCCGGACCTGTTGCTTGCAAAGGGCTTTTTGGGGATGGGTGGGTGGGAGGCGAGGGGCTGAATCAGGATCAGAATAGAGCTGGAAGGGACCTTGGAGGTCTTCTAGTCCAGCCCCCTGCTCAAGCAGGAGACCCTCCACCGTTCCAGACAGGTGGTTGTCAATCTCAATCAATCAGAATAGAGCTGGAAGGGAGCTCGGAGGTCTTCTAGTCCAGCCCCCTGTTCAAGCAGGAGACCCTCTACCATTCTAGACAGGTGGCTGTCAATCTCAATCAATCAGAGCTGGAAGGGAGCTCGGAGGTCTTCTAGTCCAGCCCCCTGCTCAAGCAGGAGACCCTCTACCATTCTAGACAGGTGGCTGTCAATCTCAATCAATCAGAGCTGGAAGGGCGCTTAGAGGTCTTTTAGTCGAGCCCCCTTCCTGACAGTTAGAACAATTAACCAGTGGAACAACCTGCCTCCAAAAGCGGTGAATGCTCCAACACTGGAAGTTTTTAAGAAGAGACTGGACATTCATTTGTCCGAAATGGTATAAGGCTTCCTGCCTGAGCAGGGGGTTGGAGTTGATGACCTCCAAGGTCCCTTCCAACTTTATTATTGTTATTACAGGTGGCTGTCAATCTCAATCAATCAGAGCTGGAAGGGATCTTGGAGGTCTTCTAGTATCTAGTCCAGCCCTCTGCTCAAGCAGGAGAACCTCTACCATTCCAGACAGGTGGCTGTCAATCTCAATCAATCAGAATAGAGCTGGAAGGAACCTTGGAGGTCTTCTAGTCCAGCCCCCTGCTCAAGCAGGAGACCCTCTACCGTTCCAGACAGGTGGCTGTCAATCTCAATCAATCAGAATAGAGCTGGAAGGGACCTTGGAGGTCTTCTAGTCCAGCCCCCTGCTCAAGCAGGAGGCCCTATACCATTTCAGACAACTGGCTGTCAATCTCAATCAATCAGAGCTGGAAGGGACCTTGGAGGTCTTCTAGTCCAGCCCCCTGCTCAAGCAGGAGACCCTCTACCATTCCAGACAGGTGGCTGTCGATCTCAATCAATCAGAATAGAGCTGGAAGGGACCTTGGAGGTCTTCTAGTCCAGCCCCCTGCTCAAGCAGGAGACCCTATACCCTTTCACACAGATGGCTGCCCAATCTGTTCTTAAAAACCTCCAGTGTTGGAGCACCCACAACTTCTGGAGGCAGGTTGTTCCACTGGTTAATTGTTCTCACTCTCAGGAAGTTTCTCCTTAATCTCATTCCTGACGGGTGGAATCCTGGGGGGGTGGGCTCTCACCCTCCCCACACATGGGAGGGGTGCCAGGTTGGCGGAGCGCTGCTCATCCCAAGCCCCAATGTGCCAAGGACTGCAGTCTCCTGGCTTGGCAGGGCCAAGATTCAGTCCTTCGCACTCGGAAACTGGGTTGAGACAAGCAAGGATGAAACCTGCTGGGTGAAGACGCCAATCTTGGCATAAAGGTAATCCTCGACTTACGACCACAGTTGAGCCCCAAATTTCCGTTGCTGAAGAAGACAGCGGTGAAGTGAGTTTTGCCCCATTTTACGACCTTTTCTCGGCACGGTTCTTAAGTGAATCGCTGCAGCTGTTAAGTTAGTCACACGGCTGTTAAGTGAATCCGCCTTTCCCTACTGACTTTGCTTGTCAGAAGGTCGCAAAAGGGGATCACCTGACCCCGCGGCCGTCATAAACGCGAATCAGTTGCCAAGCGTCTGAATTTTAATCACGTGACCATGGGGATGCTGCAACGGTCGTAAGTGTGAGACACGGTCATAAGTTCTTTTTCGTAACTTTGAATGCTCACTCAACGAACCGTTGTAAATTGATGACCACCTGTAATTACATTTTAGATACAAAACTTGTAACTATTACAAACTGTCCTCTATTTACAGCCATTCATTTAGTGGCCGTTCAAAGTTACAATGGCACTTTTTCACATTTACGACCGTTGCCGCATCCTTGTGGACACACGATCAAAATTCAGACCCCTGGCAACTGTCTCGTACTTATGACGGTCGCAGTGTTCCCGGGGGTGTCACGTGATCCTCTTTTGCGACCTTCTGACAAGCAAAGTCCATGGGGAAGACAGATTCACTTAACAACCTTGATAATAATAATAATAATAATAATAATAATAATAATAATAATAATAATAATAATAATAATAATAGTAGTAGTAGTAATAGTAATAATAATAATAATAATAATAATAATAATAATAATAAAAAAGTTGGAAGGGACCTTGGAGGTCATCTAGTCCAACCCCCTGCTCAGGCAGGAAACCCTATACCATTTCAGACAAATGGCTGTCCAGTCTCTTCTTAAAAACTTCCAGTTAACTTAACTAAGTTAACAACAGCAGTGATTCACTTAATAACCGTGGCAAGAAAGGTCGTAAAATGGGACAAAACTCACTTAACAACGGCCTGACTTAGCAATGGGGCTCAATTCTGGTTGTAAGCCAAGGACTATCTGGATTGCCACTTTTTCTTCAGTTAGTATTTCAACGATCCGGCTATGCAATCCCATTTAAGCAAGTTTCTAGATCTCAGTGCACAAGAATTTCCTCTCCTCCTTTACTTGGGTGTGATGACAGGCATTGATTAATTGTTGAAATACTGCCATTGTTGTTACAAAAGTAAGAAATCTGAATGGGTTTTTAAGTGGAGGCAACACTTGAACGAACTTGTTTGAGGTTGGAAGTGAAGCAACTATCAGTCTGATTAATACCTACTTGCTTTTGATTAATGACTGTTGCAAAAGAGCCACTTTATGACCGTCATGCCTTATGACGGTTACGGGCGAGCTCCATTCCAGTCGTAACTCAGAGATTACCCATATTCTGCTGCAGGTGTTTGCATAAATGCTTGCCATTCGCAAGGGTGCAGTGTTACATACAGCGAGTCCTCCGGTTACAACTGCACTTCGGTCCAAAATTTCTGTTGCTAAGCGAGACGGTTGTTAAGAAGGGACCGACGTTCCATTTTACGACCTTTTCTTGCCACCGTTGTTCAGGGAATCGCTGCAGTTGTTAAGTTCGTGACACAGTTGTTAAGTGAATCCGGCTTCCCCCATGGATTTTGCTTGTCAGAAGGTCCCAAAAGGGGATCACGTGACCCCTGGGACACTGCAACCGTCATAAGTACATGCCAGTTGCCAAGCCGCTGAATTTTGATCACATGACCATGGGGATGCTGCTACGGTTGTAAGTTGAAAAAGGGTCTTAGGTCACTTTTTTTCTGGGTTGTTGTAACTTCAGACGGTCACTAAACGAACGATTGTAAGTTGAGGACTGCTTGTAAAGCTGGGTTATAAATCTAACATTCAGGTTCTCCTGCTGGAGCAGGGGGCTGGACTAGAAGACCTCCAAGGTCCCTTCTAGCTCTATTCTATTCAAACCCGGAACGGTTTGAATATGAACGGTGAATTCCAGAGCCAAGGAATTTGAACCCGTGGCACCTATTTGGCCTTGAGCGGAGGTGTGCCCCGGATTAATCCAAGAATATAAGTTGTGTCCTTGTGCATCCGCAGTGAGGGAGGGGTCCCTTGGCAATTAGTGTGACCACACAGGACTGTTAAACACCCATTGCTTGCGTCCACCTCCTCCCAGGGGAGAATGTGGCAACTTCAATCCATGATTAACGAGATCTAATTGGGTAACAACTTTATTGGGACAGACCAAACCGGCGAGAACATACAACGGCAAGGAACTCTTCTCGGTTGAGATCTACCACCGTGAAGTGATTCCTCCTCATTGAGATCTAGCTGCTTGACACTTCGGACTGTTTGGGGGGTCAAAAATACCTTGGCCTGTTTTTAAACAGGAATCCTGCATGGAATGGGTCACCCACCCAGAGAGACTTAGAAGGACATTACGTATGGAACGATGTTGCACATCTGGAAATGTACATGTAGTCCTTGATTTACAACCATTTGTTTAGTGTCCGTTCCAAGCACTGAAAAAAGGAACTTGTTTTTCCCACGACCGTCGCAATTGGGTATGCCCAGTTTAATGAAGAGAAGGATGAGGGGGGACATGATAGCAAGTCTTCCAGTATCTCAGGAGTTGCCACAAAGAAGAGGGAGTCAAGCTGTTCTCCAAAGCCCCTGAAGGCAGGACAAGAAGCAACAGATGGAAACTCATCAAGGAGAGAAGCAGCCTAGAACTAAGGAGAAACTTCCTGACAGTTAGAACAATTAACCAGTGGAACAACCTGCCTCCAGAAGCGGTGAATGCTCCAACACTGGAAGTTTTTAAGAGATTGGATAGCCACCTTTCTGAAATGATATAGGGTCTTCTGCCTGAGCAGGGGGTTGGACTAGAAGACCTCCAAGGTCCTTTCCAACTCTTCTATTCTATTCTATTCTATTCTATTCTATTCTATTCTATTCTATTCTATTCTATTCTATTCTATTCTATTCTATTCTATTCTATTGCACTATTTTTGGAGATGAAGCCAGGAACCAGGTGTATCTCAGTTGTAGCTGTTTAAACTGGAAAAAGGAGGGCAACTCCCAGAATTCCTGAGGCAGCCATGCTGAGGGGAAAGCGAGAGGTTTCCATCCTGAGCCATGCTGGCTCAGGAATTCTGGGAGTTGAAGTCCACGAGTCATAAAAGAGCCAAGGTTGCCTACCCCTGGCCTAGGTCTACCTATATTCCGAATACTGGAGGAGCTTAGCCGGAGGACTTTTTTGTTTTACTAACAAACAAACAAAATTGGGCCCAAAACGTTCTGAGACCAGTTTGCAAAAATCAGTAGAGTCTGGTTCGCTGGCTTTGCAGATGGAAAAATACGACACATGAGGTAAAACAGATGGGGAGGGAGAAGGAAAACAGCAGGCCTAACCTCTGCTCTTAGTGAATTTCTGCAAATATATATATTGCAGAAATTGCTCCTAGAAGCACGAAGCCGAAGACACCAGCCTGAAGATGACGAATGGGACTTCGTCGAAACGTTGCCAAGACACTTTCAATTTTACACGGGAGAAAACCCGAATTACCAAAGACCTACATACAAACACCCGTGAAAACCTCAGAAAACATATATATATATATATATATTTGTTTTCTGAGGTTTTCACGGGTGTTTGTATGTAGGTCTTTGGTAATTCGGGTTTTCTCCCGTGTAAAATTTTACACGGGAGAAAACCCGAATTACCAAAGACCTACATATATATATATATATATATATATATATATATATATATCCAAAAAACACCCCAAGTGTGCTTCCCAAATGGAGTTAGGTTAAAACAGAGGCAAAATTTAGTTAACAGTCAGACCTCAGAAATATTGCTTCACTTCCTTCAACCCTGCTGACTTTGGGGTGGTTTCTGTTAAAGAAACAAAACAAAACTAAACAGTTCAGTTGCTTACGAGGTCTGGAGACAAACGACTTTGGATAAGCGTTGCTCTGCTGCTGTCGCTGTTTGGGAGGTAGACTGCTCCTGAGGCTGGAGGCTCTACTGTAGAGCCGACATTTTTCTCTTGCTTGCCATCTTCTTGAGCGACACGGTGGCTTCCTGGAAACGGCACTTTTTAAAAACAAACAAACAAACAAAAAAAAAAAACAACACCTTGCCCTTCTCTGCTTAAATTTAGGGGTGCTGGGAAAGGGTCCGCCATGTTTGATTCCCTCTGACGGAGTTTCTCTCTGGAAGGGGGGGGAGTAAACGGAGGAAGGAATGTCTCAAAAAAAAAAAAGGCTAGACGCCCTGTGCAAATTTCAACCTGGAATGGATTAAGAGTAGGATGAAACGCAAGGCAAGGTTATTGATCTAAGGATATTTACACACGGTGATCCAGACACGGCGCCCTTGCCAGATTACATATTGGGAGCCATTCCTGGCACGGTGTTTCTTTGGTGTTTATCCTTCTTTACTTTTACCTGCCCTCCTTTTTCCAGTTTAAACAGCTACACCTGGGATACATCTGGTTCCTGGCTTCATCTCCAAAAATAATGCAATAGAATAGAATAGAATAGAATAGAATAGAATAGAATAGAATAGAATAGAATAGAATAGAATAGAATAGAATAGAATAGAATAGAATAGAATAGAATAGAATAGAATAGAATAGAAACAGGAAGAATAGAATAGAATAGAATAGAATAGAATAGAATAGAATAGAATAGAATAGAATAGAATAGAATAGAATAGAATAGAATAGAATAGAATAGAATAGAAACAGGAAGGATAGAATAGAATAGAATAGAATAGAATAGAATAGAATAGAATAGAATAGCAGACTTGGACGGGACCTTGGAGGTCTTCTAGTCCAACCCCCTGCTCAGGCAGAAGACCCTATACCATTTCAGAAAGGTGGTTATCCAGTCTCTTCTTAAAAACTTCCAGTGTTGGAGCATTCACAACTTTTGCAGGCAAGATGTTTCACTGGTTAATTGTTCTCACTGTCAGGAAATTTCTCCTTAATTCTATGTTGCTTCTCTCCTCGGTTAGTTTCCACCCGTTGCTTCTTGTCCTGCCTTCAGGGGCTTTGGAGGATAGCTTGACTCCCTCTTCTTTGGGGCAGCCCCTGAGATATTGGAACGCTGCTATTATGTCACTCCTGGTCCTTCTCTTCATTAAACTAGACATACCCAATTCCAGCAGCCGTTCCTTATATGCTTTAGCCTCCAGTCCCCTGATCATCTTTGTTGCTCTTCTCTGCACTCTTTCTAGAGTCTCAACATCTTTTTTACATCGTTGTGACCAAAACTGGATGCCGTATTCCAAGTGTGGCCTTACCAAGGCCTTGTAAAGTGGTATTAACACTTCACGTGATCTTGATTCTATCCCTCTATTAACGCAGCCAAGCACTGTGTTGGCTTTTTTGGCTGGCTCCTATTTAAGTGATTGTCCCCTTAAGGACTCCAAGATCCCTCTCACAGTTACTATTATTGAGCAAGGTACCCCCTATACTATACCTGTCCATTTGGTTTTTCTTGCCTAAATGTAGAACCTTACTTTTTTCACCACTGGATTTCATTTGGTTAGATAGCGGCCAGTGTTCAAGTCTTTTGGCCAACAAGTATTTGACAATTTTGGTCATAGGTTGCGGCAGTCATGACTTTTTATTTTGCGGTGGTCGTTGAACTGTTAAGTGACCCCGTTGTTCATTGTGGGGCATTATTTCAATAAAGGAGAATATTTGTAGCTCAGGGTTGAAATGAGGGGTCTTTGGTGCTCTCTGAGGTTGGTGTTTTTGTTGCAGACGTTTCATTAC
Source organism: Azemiops feae (assembly GCA_023970755.1). Classification (NCBI taxonomy): domain Eukaryota; kingdom Metazoa; phylum Chordata; class Lepidosauria; order Squamata; family Viperidae; genus Azemiops; species Azemiops feae. The sequence continues at coordinate 134,187 of JALGBA010001311.1, forward strand.
ACAACTAGGTAATATCATCAGTGCTAAAAGGGAGTGGGATTTGTGGAGAGGAGGAGGAGGAGGAAGAACAGGAGGAGGAGGAGGAGGAGGAGGCGGAGGAGGAAAACTGTGGGATCCTTGGTGCTCTCTAAGCTTGATTGTTTTCTTGCAGACATTTCATTACCCAACTAGGTAACACCATCTATGCTGAAAGGGAGTGGGGTTTGTGGGAGGGAGGAGGAGGAGGAGGAGGAGGAGGAGGAGGGAGGAGGAGGAGGAGGAGGAAAAAAACCTGTGGGGTCCTTGGTGCTCTCTGAGCTTGATTGTTTCCTTGCAGACGTTTCATGACCCAACTAGGGAACATCATCAGTGCCAGAATATTCTGTGTAGTACTGATGATGTTACTTAGTTGGGTCATGAAACGTCTGCAAGGAAACAACCAACCTTATCTGCTAGAAACCGAATGTTGGTTTCCGGCAAAGACATCATACGTTGCAGTCCTGTGACGGGGGGGATGCCACCAATGGCCGTAAATGCTGGCTTAGGCTGTTTGCTGAATGCCTACAACGTGGTCAAGCGACCATGGGTGAGGAAGCGGGCTGGTGGTCAAATCTTCGAATCCGGGTCATTAAGTAGCTTTTTCGGGGTCTGTGGTAACTTCCAAACGATTGTAATTCAAGGATGACCCGTACTTCTCAGAGATCGCGTTCAAACCAACAGTTGACAAACACGAGTTACGACGGCACTGAAAATTGGAACTTATGACCGTTTTTCACACTTACGACCGTTGTACCATCCCAGCGGTCCCGTGATCAAAATTCAGACGCATGGAGACTGACTCATATTTATGACGATTTCAGTGTCCTGGGGGGGGCCTCACGTGATGTCCTTTTGCGACCTCCTGACAAGTCAATGGGGGAAAGCCAGATTCACTTAACAACCAGGTGACTACCATAACAACTGCGGCAATTCACTTAACAACGGTGGCAAGAAAGGTCATAAAATGGGGCAAAGTTCACTTGACAACCGGAAATCTTGGGCTCAGTTGTGGTGCTCGTAAGTCGAGGATTACCTGTTCTATGTGAATTTCCTGACAGAACATTTAACTGGTGGAACTCCTTGCCTCCAGAAGCGGTGAATGCTCCAACTTAAGAAGAGACTGGACAGCCACTTGTCTGAAATGGTACAGGTTTTTCTGCCTGAGCAGGGGGTTGGACTAGATGATCTCCAAGGTCCCTTTCTTCTTCTTCTTCTTCTTCTTCTTCTTCTTCTTCTTCTTCTTCTTCTTCTTCTTCTTCTTCTTCTTGTTATTATTATTATTATTATTATTAATTATTATTATTATTATTATTATTATTATTATTATTATTATTATTATTATTATTATTATTATTATTATTATTATTATTATTATTTCAGGCGTGATTTGCAACTTTTAAGCTGTTTTTTCCCCTCACTTTTTCAATCCTTGGGGCACTTGAAGGGAAACAACGGGGCCTTGCCAGGATTTGGGGATTTAAGGCCTTTGTGGTCAAAAGTGGGTCGCCTGACAAAGAGAGGCTGTTTTGCTTTCGTTGGCTGACGGCAGATTCCATGTCAAATGAGGGGCCGGGGAAGGTAGAAGGGTTTTCTTAAGGTCATCTAGCCCATCCCTGGTTGTGGGGAGGACCTTCCTTGTTCCTATCTGGGTTTGTTTTCTCTGTCACCTTGTTTTTTTGGGGTGGGGTTTTGCGTTTCTTGTACTGTGTCTTGTTTGGAAACATTTTTAACCATTTGTAAAGAGGCTATCCAGAGTCACTGGAAGTTGGATGACATATAAGTTTAATATCAACAATTAATCAATCTAAAGCAGTGTATCTCAACCTTGGCAACTTTCAGCTAGGTGGACTTCAACACCCAGAATTCCCCAGCCAGCAAGGAGTTGAAGTCCACCCAATTTAAAGAATGCTGGCTGGGGAATTCTAAGAGTAGATGCCCACTCATTTTAAAGCATGCGCACTAGGGAATTCTGGGAGTTGAAGCCCACCCATCTTAATGCATGCTGGCTGGGGAATTCTGGGAGTTGAAGCCCACCCATCTTAATGCATGCTGGCTGGGGAATTCTGGGAGTTGAAGTCCACCCATCTTAATGCATGCTGGCTGGGGAATTCTGGGAGTTGAAGTCCACCCATCTTAATGCATGCTGGCTGGGGAATTCTGGGAGTTGAAGTCCACCCATCTTAATGCATGCTGGCTGGGGAATTCTGGATGCTGGTCCACGCACTTTAAAGTTGCCAAGTTTGAAAAACACTGCTTCAGATAACTCAAACCTGCTTCCTATCTTCTTGGCTTCTTTTCTGTAAACTAAGAATACCCAGTTGGTTTAACCCAGCACAATTATTATTATTATTATTATTATTATTATTATTATTATTATTATTATTATTATTATTATTATTATTATTATTATTATTATTATTATTATTATTATTATTATTATTATTATTATTAATAATAATAATAATAATAATAATAATAATAATAATAATAATAATAATAATAATAATAATAATAATAATAATAATAATAATAATAGAGTTGGAAGGGACTTTGGAGGTCTTCTAGTCCAACCCCCTGCTCAGGCAGGAAACCTATACCATTTCAGACAAATGGCTGTCCAGTCTCTTCTTAAAATCTTCCAGTGTTGGAGCATTCACCGCTTCTGGAGGCAGGTTGTTCCACTGGTTAATTGTTCTCACTGTCAGGAAATTTCTCCTTAGTTCTAGGTTGCTTCTCTCCTTGATTAGTTTCCATCCGTTCTTGTCCTGCTTTGATCCTCCCGTCTCCATTGCAAGCTCCTGTCTGGTCGCCTCCAGAAATATTTCATATTTTTGTCTTATCTATTTCCCCTCTTCTCTCTTGGTCACGTGCCTTATTCTGATTTTATTTTTCTTTCTTTTTTTCTAGACTGGTCTCCTCCATCCAAGCCATCATGGCCACCCTCTCCGGCCTAGTCGTCATTTTCAGCTGCAAAGACGTGGTACATGACAGGTAATGAAAAACATGACTTTTTCAGAGAGGAAAAAACATCTGAAATTCTGCTTGGACTTCGGACAGGATGTTCACCTGCCAAGCCAGAACATTCCGGAATCAGATGAAGGGTCAGACAGATGGCAGGGTGACACCAGGTATCCTCAAGGCCGTAAGTGGGTAATCATTAGCATTGTTACACCAAAACCAGACCCCCAATTTCAGAGTTTCTTTACTTGCAGGTAGTCCTCGACTTACGACCACAATTGAGCCCACGACATCCATTGCTTAGCGAGACGGTTGTTACGTGAGTTTTGCCCCATTTCATGATGCCACGGTTGTTAAGTGAATCACTGCATTTGTTAAATTACTCACACGGTTGTTAATTAAACATGGCTTCCCCCTTGACTTTGCTTGTCGGAAAGTTGCAAAAGTTGGTCACATGACCCCGGGATAGTGCGACCGTCATAAATACGAGTCACACTAGTTGTTAAGCGAATCAGGCTTTCCCCAGTGACTTTGCTTGCCAGAAGGTTGCAAAAGGGATCCCGGGACACTGCGACCGTCATAAATACGAGTCAGTTGCCAAGCGTCTGAATTTTGATCACGTGACCCCGGGACAGTGTGACAGTCATAAATATGAGTCAGTTGCAAAGCGTCCAAATTTTGATCAGATTCCCGGGGGATGCTGCAACAGTCGTAAGTTTGAAAAACGGCCATAAGTCCCTTTTTTCAATGCTGTTACGACTTTGAATGATTACTAAACGAATTCTTGTAAATGGAGGACGATCTGTATTTATTTATTTATCAAACTTGTATGTCACCCATCTCGCCGAAGGTGGCTTACGGATATTGAATAAAATGCAGAAGCAAAAATTAAATTTAAATAATTAAATTAAAATAAATTAAATAAATTAAATTAAATTAAATTAAATTAAATTAAATTAAATTAAATTAAATTAAATTAAATTAAATTAAATTAAATTAAATTAAATTAAATTAAATTAAATTAAATTAAATTAAATTAAATTAAATTCTTTAATTCTTTAATTTAAAATTTCAATTCAGGTCATAATCTGGAAAGAGTGCAGAGAAGAGCAACAAAGAGGATCAGGGGACGGGAGGCTAAAATGTACAAGGAACGGTTGTTGGAATTGGGTATGTCTAGTGGACGAGGGGAGACATGATAGCAGTCTTCCAGTATCTCAGGGGCTGCCCCAAAGAAGAGAGAGTCAAGCTATTCTCCAAAGCGCCGGAAGGCAGGACAAGAAGCAACGGATGGAAACTCATCAAGGAGAGAAGCAATCTAGAACTAAGGAGGAATTTCCTGACAGTGAGAGCAATTAACCAGTGGAACTGCTTGCCTCCAGAAGTTGTGGGTGCTCCAACACTGGAGGTTTTTAAAAAACAATTGAGCAGCCATTTGTCTGGGATGGTCTAGGCCAGGGGTAGGCAACCTTGGCTCTTTTATGACTCGTGGACTTCAACTCCCAGAATTCCTGAGCCAGCCACGCTGAGGGGAAAGGGAGAGGTTTCCAAGCTGAGCCATGCTGGCTCAGGAATTCTGGGAGTTGAAGTCCACGAGTCATGAAGGGGCCAAGGTTGCCTACCCCTGGTCTAGGCCTGGGATGGGGAACCTTGGCTCTTTTATGACTCGTGGACTTCAATTCCCAGAATTCCTGAGCTAGCCACGCTTGGAGTTGAAGTCCACAAGTCATAAAAGAGCCAAGGTTCCCCACCCCTGGTATAGGGTCTCCTGCCTGAGCAGGGGGTTGGACTGGAAGACCTCCAAGGTCCCTTCCAACTGCTCTGTTCTTCTGTTATTCCGAGCCGTTTGTTTCACAAGCAAATGCAAACCTTCCCCCCTGTTTAAAATCTCAAGCTAACAATACACCCGTTTCGTATTGTGCATCGCTGAGAAAAAACAAAAACAAAACCCAACCGTTGTGTGTGCAGCGTTGCCGAGAGGCTTCTGCCAGGGGTGCTTGAGGGCAGCAGGCTGATACAATCAAGGAAAGGACACGCCGTGACCACAGGCTACGCATTTTACAGCCGAGAGGAGACGGAAGCTGGGTCTAAGGTCACAATGCAAGCGACTCGGTTTTTCGAACGCCGTTCAGATCACTGGTTCGATCAGCGAACGAGAGAGTGGTTTATTTCTTCGTTTGCTTACGTTTAGTCCCCGGCTTACAACCGTTCATTTAATGACCGTTCAAACTTACAACGGCACTGAAAAAAAGGATTTAGGACCGTTTTTCACACTTACGACCGTTGCAGCATCCCCGTCATAAAAGGGCCAAGTTTGAAGACCCCTGGTATAGGGTTTCCTGCTTGAACAGGAGGATGTAGGAGGTGACCAGGCTGAGCTGAGGGAAGGGTCATATACATCATCTCCTAAAGGGGGTTGGACTAGAAGACCTCCAAGCTCCCTTTCAGCCCTATTTTCTATGTTCTAAGAGCAGGGGTCTTCAAACGTGGCCCTTTTATGACTTGTGGACTTCAAGTCCCAGAATTCCTGAGCCAGCATGGGGGAACTATGGCCCCTTCATGACTTGTGCAACTCCCAGAATTCCTGAGCCAGCATGGGGGAACTATGGCCCCTTCATGACTTGCAGACTTCAACTCCCAGAATTCCTGAGCCAGCGTGCCTGGCTGAGGAACTCTGGGAGTTGAAGTCCACAAGTCATAAAAGGGCCAAGTTTGAAGACCCCTGGTATAGAGTTTCCTGCTTGAACAGGAGGATGTAGGAGATGACAAGGCTGAGCTGAGGGAAGGGTCATCATATACATCATCTCCTAAAGGGGGTTGGGCTAGAAGACCTCCAAGCTCCCTTTCAGCCCTATTTTCTATGTTCTAAGAGCAAGCTGCCTGAGGAATTCTGGGAGTTGAAGTCCACAAGTCGTAAAAGGGCCACCTTTGAAGACCCCTGTTCTAAGAGTCTTCTAACCTCTCATGAAATTTGAGAAAGATCCGGAAGGTCCTAAAGGGGCAGAGGTGATGAGTTAGTCAGCTCTGCGCCCCCCCCCCCCCCCCCCCCCGGTTCCGTTTTTGAAACAGGGTTAGTTGTTGTGGTTTTTACATTAACTTTTAGGAGGTTGTAAATGGAACAAAGCAGTTTAGGCAAACAAGAGCTTGCAGCATCTGGAAATCATTTTAAAATAATTATTGCTGTTGAAATGTTGAAACTTTAAAGTCTTTGGCAAAGGGGACAATCAGACCATGTGGACAGCGGTGCTTAAATGTTTGTGAACCTTTTTTTTTGGTTTGTTTTTCAACATTTCCCCATCAATATGACCTCTTATGTGCCCTTTTCTCCAGACAAGTCCTAAAATGAGATTTAAAAAAGCCAAGGAAACAAATAGAGCAGGGGTCTTCAAACTTGGCCCTTTTGTGACTTGTGGACTTCAACTCCCAGAATTCCTCAGCCAGGATGCTTTAAGACAGGGGTCTTCAAACTTGGCCCTTTTGTGACTTGTGGACTTCAACTCCCAGAAATCCTCAGCCAGGATGCTTTAAGACAGGGGTCTTCAAACTTGGCCTGGCTGAGGAATTCTGGGAGTTGAAGTCCACAAATCATAGAAGGGCTAAGTTTGAAGACCTCTGAAATAGAGTCACTCACAATTCAGGTAAAGTTAGGTTACGACCACAGTGGAACCCAAAATTTTCTGTCGCTATGCGAGACCGTTGTTGAATGAGTTGTGTAACTCATTTTACGAGCTTTCTTGCCACGGTTCTTAAGGGAACCTCTGCAGTCGTTACCTCAGTAACCCGGTTGTTAAGTGAATCTGGCTTCCCCATTGACTTTGCTTGTCAGAAGGTCGTAAAAGGGGATCACTGCGACCGTCGTAAATAGGAGCCAGTGACCAAGCGTCTAAATTTTGATCACGTCACCACGGGCGTGCTGCCGCGGTCGTAAGTCTGAAAAAAGTCCTAAGTCACTTTTTTTCAGTCTCTTTGTAATGTTGAACGGTTGATAAAGGAAAGGGCATAAAATGGGGCAAAATCCACTTAACAAATGTTTCACTTAGCAACAGAAATAATAATAATAATAATAGTAGTAATAATAATAATAATAATAGTAATAGTAATAATAATAGTAATAATAAAAGTTGGAAGGGACCTTGGAGGTCGTCTAGTCCAGCCCCCTGCTCAGGCAGGAAACCCTAAACCCTATACCATTTCATATCAAATGGCTGTCCAGTCTCTTCTTAAAAACTTCCAGTGTTGGAGCTTCTGGAGGCAAATTTTGGAGGCAAATTTTGGGCTACATTACGGTCAAGTCAAGGACTACCTGGATGCATGGGCCAAATTCGGCACAGAGAAGCGGTCAGGCTCCAAAATATTAAAAGCTCCTACGCTTCCCATTGAAAGGTAAATATTAATATGCTTGGCGTAAAAGCTGCCCAGTCTTTAAACCACACATCGGAGTGTATCTCGATATTCCAGTTTTTTTTTTTTTTGAAGTAGACCCAACCAGGTACAAGCTTCACCGGTTTTCCCCTCCTAAAAGCCATGAATAGAAGCAACAAGGTGGGGTAGATGGAAATGTAACCGAAATGTTTAATCAAGCACACAAACTACTTTTTCTGAACATCAAATTTCCACATAATTGCGGTGGGCGATGTTCCCAAAATGATATTTCCTTGGCATGCACTTCATGTTCCAAATTAATGACTGTCCTGTCCTGGACTTAAATCTACCTGCAGGCAGATTTAAGGAGATTGCAGCCAGTCCTCTACTTACGACAATTTGTTTAGTGACCGTTCAAACTTACAAAGGCACTGAAAAAGGGACTTAGGACCGTTTTTTACATCGATGAACGTTGCAGCATCTCCGTAATCCCGTGATCAAAATTCAGATGCTTGCCAACCAGCTCCTATTTATGACGGCCGCAGTGTCCCGGGGTTACGTGATCCCCTTTTGCGACGTTGTCATAAGCAAAGTCAAGGGGGGGGAAGTCAGATTCACTCAACAACCGGTTACTAACATAACAACTGCCGTGATTCACTTAACAACTGAGGCAAGAAAGGTTGTAAAGTGGGGCAAAGCTGACAACCACTGTCTTGTTTATCGACAGAAATTTTGGGCTCAATTGTGGTCGTAAGATGAGGACTACCTTTAAAAGGATAAATAATATTACAGCCACACTCTGTGGCAGAGGTGGGGAACTAGGGCTGGCTCAGGAATTCTGGGAGTTGAAGTCCACAAGTCCTAAAAGGGCCATTAAATCGCCCTGCTCTGTGGGTTAATACACACACACACACAATAGTCAGAACTTAGTCATCGTATGTTACATTACACGTATGAATTACATGAAGGAGTGAGACTTGACCCGATCTAATTGCCCCTCACGTTCTTCTCTCCCTCAACAGACACTGGATCGCCAGGGAATATGTCTGGATCGTGGTGTCATACATGACCTACGATATCTATGTCATGTATCTTTGCCACTGGCACAAGAGTCAGGAGAAAGGGCCGGCAGGTGGAAATTACTCCTGGAAGAGCCTCCGGAACTTTCTGCAGAAGGAACGGCTGATGGTCGCCCACCATCTCTTCATCCTCCTCATCTTAACGCCGGTCGCTGTGGTGAGGCCACCTCTCCAGGGCCAAAGGGTGGTCAAGCTTAGGGCCTGATGTTGGTCAGGCCATCCATCTTAATTGCTAGAGAAGTCAATGGACACAACTTCATTCCTAGGTTTCGTTTTGTTTTTTTGACATGCAACTACAGCTAGTCCTTGACCTATGACCACATTTCTGTTGCTAAGCGAGACAGTTGTTAAGTGCGTTTTGCCCCATTTTACAACCTTTCTCACCACATTAAGTGAGTCACTGCCGTTCTTAAGTCAGCAACACGGTTGTTAAGTGAATCTGGCTTCCCCTGTTGACTTGGCTTGTCAGAAGGTCACAAAGGGGATCACGTGACCCCCCCCGGGACGCTGCGACCGTCATAAGTATGAGTCAGCTGCCAAGCATGAGAATTTTGATCACGTGACCACAGGGATGCTGCAAGGGTCGTAAGTGTGAAAAATAGTCATAAGTCACATTCATCAATTCTGTTGTTACTTGAAATGGTCACCAAATGAACTTACGACCGCAATTGGAATTGGGGTTTTGGTCGCGAAGTGATGTGGTCCTTAAGCGTGTCATCACGTGACCAGTTTTTCAGCATTGTTTTACCCCGGTCACTGAGCAAATTCCATGGTCGTTAAGCGAATCTGACTTTCCCTATTGACTCGGCTTGTTCGAAGCCGGGAGGGAAAGTCACAAATCTTGATTGTGTGACTGCAAGACACACTGCAACCATCCTAAAATGTGTTGCCAAGTGCCTGAATTGCGATTATTATTATTATTATTATTTATTAAATTTATTGGCTGCCCATCTTACCTCAGGATCTTCAGGCTGCTGCTACATAGCCACTGGATCCATGGTTTAAAACTTGGAGGTTTATTTTTTCTGAGATGTTCATAACTTCGAATCCTCATTAAATGAAAGGTTGTAAGTACAGGTAATCCTTGATTTGCAATCACAACAAAATTGAAAATTTCTATTGCTAAGTGTGACAGTTTTTAAGTGAATCTTGCCCCATTTTACGACGTTTCTTGCCACAGTTGTTAAGTTGAACAGAATACAGAATAACAGAGCTGGAAGGGACCTTGGAGGTCTTCTAGTCCAACCCCCTGCTCAAGGCAGGAGACCCTATACCAGGGGTAGGCAACCTTGGCTCTTTTATGACTTGTGGACTTCAACTCCCAGAATTCCTGAGCCAGCCATGCTGAGGGGAAAGGGAGAGGTTTCCAAGCTGAGCCATGCTGGCTCAGGAATTCTGGGAGTTGAAGTCCACGAGTCATAAAAGAGCCAAGGTTGTCTACCCCTGCCCTATACCATTTCAGACAAATGATTATTCAGTCTCTTTAAAAACCTCCAGGGTTTACAACACTTAGGCTACTATCTTCTATAATCCTGATACTTCCAGCTTGATTTTTTTTTAAAATTTGGCTAATTTTATCTTTATAGTGAAACAAAATCTCCCCTCAGGCATATACCACAGAAAGAGAAATGCAGATTTAGCGATAATTGTTGAGTTACACGGCTGTGTAGTGAATCTGGCTTCTCCCCAGTTGACTTTGCTTGTCAGACGGTCGCAAAAGGGGGACACACCGTCCTAAATATGAGTCACTTGCCTCCAGTACTTGTAAAGGGCTGCAGAAAAGTACACAGATAGTCCTCAACTTACAACAGTTTATTTAGTGACCGTTCGAAGTCACCGTGGCCCTGAAAAAAATGTGACTTATGATCATTTTTCATACTTATGACTGGCGCAGCATCCTCATGGTCACGTGATCAAAATTCAGATGCTGGGCAACTGGCAGGTACTTACGACGGTTGCAAGTGTCCCGGGGGTGTGTGTCACGTGACCCCCTTTTGCGACCTTCCAACAAGCAAAGTCAATAGGGAAGCCAGATTCACTTAACAACTGTGTTACTAACTTAATATCTGCAGTGATTCACTTAACAACTGCGGCCAGAAAGGTCATAAAAATGGGGCAAAATTCACTTAACAACGGTCTCACTTAGCAACAGAAATTTTGGGCTCCATTGTGGTATGTCGAGGACTGCCTGTATAATTTTAAAAGGGTCTTTAATTATTCCTTGCTTGGAAAAAGCAAGTCCAGCTGGCCTGGTGTTTTGTCAGCAACTAAGGAAAAGAATGTGGTTTTCTAGTTTCTGAGCATGTACAGTGACATCACCAGGCAGATCCTATTAACACTGGTGACTTTTTTCTGCCGACCCTGGATGAGAATACAGACTTCCTTCAGATACAGGATGATTTAAGTATTATTTTTTTCTTCTTTGCACATTTTAAATCTGCTTTTCCCCCCAGTGTGTTTTCTATTAAGAAAGAGAAAAAATTCCAATCAAGGCAAGTCAAGAAAAAGTAAAGAAAACCCTGTTTTAATACAGGTTGTCCTCAATTTACGACCACAATTCAGCCCAAAATTTTGGTCGCTAAGCGAGGCAGTTAAGTGAGTTTTGCCTCATTTTACGATCTTCATTGTCACAGTTGTTAAGTTACCAACATGGTTGTTAAATGAAGTCTGGCTTTCCCCACTGACTTTGCTTGTCAGGTCGCAAAAGGGGATCACATGCAACTGTCGTAAATACGAGTCAGTTGCCAAGTGTCCGAATTTTGATCATGTGACCACCGGCATGTTGCAATGGTCATTAAGTGTGAAAAATGGTCATAAGTCACTGTTTTCAGTACCGTTGTAACTTTGAATGGTCACTAAATGAACGGTTGTAAATCAAGGACTAGCTGTGGTGTTTTGAAATCATAATTTTAATTTTAATTTATTAAGATTGATTCACTAATAAAATTAATTAAAAACTAGTTTTTAATTAATTTTATGCTTAAGTAAAATTATTTAATCATAAGTTAATTATAAACTATAGTAGGAGGTCAATATGAGATCATCTCAAACCAGATCAGAGAACACGTGGGTGAACAGATGTTTCCAAAGCTCCTGTTTAATGCTCAGGAAATGTGGCCCAACCACATCAATAATGTGCAGGCGGACATTCCACCTGTAAAGTGTGCGTTCTCCCTGATGGACATCAAAGATACGCCCGCTCTTTTCTTTCTTTCTTTCTTTCTTTCTTTCTTTCTTTCTTTCTTTCTTTCTTTCTTTCTTTCTTTCTTTCTTTCTTTCTTTCTTTCTTTCTTTCTTTCTTTCTTTCTTTCTTTCTTTCCCAGTTGTGTAACCTTTTGCTAGATCAAAGCCAGCCTCCCTTGCCCGCCCACTCTTGGGGCTCATAAACAGGATGATACTGCTACTGCATCTTGGTGTCCCGTCTGTGGGTTTTTCAAAGATCTGACATGTAATCGTGATTTATCCTTGCTTGGCTTTGATCCAGCAGCCATGTCTTTCTTAGGTCCAGCCTTAGAGGACTCTGAGTAACTAGAGTAGGGGTGCACAAAGTTTTGGGGTTCGGGAAGCACTTACGATGGCTGATTTGGGTCTGTGGGATTCCGGCGGTTAGAAATATGCAAAATAGCAAACTTTTTCAAGTGCCAACTTTAAAACATAGAATAACAGAGTTGGAAGGGACTTTGGAGGTCTTCTAGTCCAACCCCCTGCTCAAGCAGGAAACCTTATACCATTTGAGACAAATGGTTGTCCAATCTCTTAAACACTTCCAGTGTTGGAGCATTCACAACTTCTGGAGGCAGGTTGTTCCACTGGTTAATTATTCTATTCTATTCCATTCCATTCCATTCTATTCTACTCTATTCCATGCCATGCCATGCCATGCCATGCCATTCTTATTTCATTCTATTCTATTCTATTCTATTCTATTCTATTCTATTCTATTCTATTCTATTCTATTCTATTCTACTCTACTCTACTCTACTCTACTCTACTCTACTCCACTCCACTCCACTCCACTCCACTCCACTCCACTCCATTCCATTCCATTCCATTCCATTCCCTCCTCCTTTCCTTTCCTTTCTTTCCCTTCCCTCCTTCTTCCCTTCCCTTCCCTCTTCCCTTCCCTCCTCCTCTCCTCTCCTCTCCTCCCCTCCCCTCTTCCTTCCAGTGGTGGGATTCAAATATGTGAACAACCGGTTCTCTGTGTGGATGCCGCTTCCGGAAGTCCATTCTGGGCCTGGGCAACAAAAAATTAGCTACCGGTTCTGCTGAACTGGTGCGAAGCAGCTGAATCCCACCACTGCATGGATGGATGACAGGCAGGCAGGCAGGCAGGCAGACATGGATGCAGTGGTGGGATTCAGATATGTGAACAACCAGTTCTCTGTGTGGATGCTGCTTCCGAAAGTCCATTCTGGGCCTGGGCAACAAAAAATTAGCTACCGGTTCTGCCGAAGAAGTGGTGCGAACCGCTGCTTCCTTCCCTTCCCTTCCCTTTCGAGTTTTAATACTGCTCCATTCAACATTCTGAAGTGTTCCCAACAAAACAACCTTCCCTTTTGAGCCACCTTCATTTTGCCATGGGGGTTATTGTTTGAAGGCTGCAAAACACCTAGGCCTCTCCCCTGCCAGACTGAGGAATTCTGGGAGTTGAAGTCCACAAGTCATCAAAGGGCCACGTTCGAAGACCCCTGGCTTAAAACATCCTGTCTCCTGGACCCACCCCGTGTCTCTCTTTTTTTCTTTCGGTCTACAGCATCTGCGTGGTGAACTAGGAGACTTTTTCGTGGGCTGCATCTTCACGGCCGAGCTCAGCACCCCGTTTGTGTCTCTGGGCAAGATCCTGATTCAGGTGAGCATTTGAGACCCGGAACCTCCATCTCTTTCTTTTTTTTACAGATAGTCCTCAACTTACAACCGTTCATTTAGCGAAAGTGGCAAGGGCCCTGATAAAAGGGACTTATGACCCTTTTTCACACCACCGTTGTGGGATCCCCAGGGTCAAAACGTGATCAAAATGCGGACGCTGGGCAAGCGGCTCGTATTTATGACGGTTGCAGTGTCCCCCAGGGTCCCGCGATCCCCTTTTGCGACCTTCTGACCAGCAAAGTCAATGGGGAAGCCGGATTCACTTAACAGCTGTGTTATTCACTTAAGAACTGCAGTGATTTACTTAACAACCGTGGCAAGAAAAGTCGTGAAATGGAGCAAAACTGACTTAACAAATTGTCTCCCTCAGCCACAGAAATTCTGACTACCTGTATTAAATTTAGACGCTGCTCATCTCACTCTGCAAAGCGGTTCAGGATGGCTTACCATTAAAATGCTAAATACGGGTAATCCTCAATTTACGACCACAATTAAAGCCAAATTTTCCTTTGCTAAGCAAGGCAGCTGTTAAGTGAGTTTAGCCCCATGTTACGACCTTTCTTTTGCTATGGTTGTTAAGCGAATCGCTGCCGTTGTTAAGTGAATCACACAGTCCTTAAGGGAAACTGGCTTCCCCCATTGACGTTGCTTGTTGGAAGCTGGCTGGGAACGTTATAGTTGGTGGTCACTTAATAGTATGCCTGATTTGCTTAGTGACAGTGGCAAAAGAGGTCGTAAAATGAGGCACGACTCAATTAATAACTGCCTTACTTAGCAAGGGAAATTTTGGGCTCAGTTATGCTCATAAGTCGAGGGCTACCCATGGTAGACTTTCTGAAGCCCGCCACAGGTAATCCTCAACTTACAACAGTTCATTTAGTGACCGTTCATTGTTACGACGGCACTGAAAAAAGTGGCTCATGATCATTGCTCACACTTATGACTGTTTCAGCATCCCCCACGGTCAGGTGATCAAAATTCAGATGCTTGGCAACTGACTCGTATTTATGACGGTTGCAGTGCCCGGGGTCATGTGATCCCCTTTTGCGACCTTCGCACAAGCAAAGTCAATGAGGAAGCCAGATTCACTTAACAACTGTGTTACTAAATAACTGCAGTGATTCGCTTAACAATTGTGGCAAGAAAGGTCGTAAAATGGGGGAAAACTCACTTAACAACTGTCTCGCTTAGCAACATAAATTTTGGGCTCAACTGGGGTCATAAGTCGAGGACTACCTGTACTAAGGCCAAAAGGGAAGGAAGTCGGAACAGAAATCATACAGAGATGCAGCAGGCAGTCTCCTGCCCAGTGTGGGAATTAAAGGAGCAGCTGCTGGAATTTCTCCCGGCCTTGATCTTCTTATTTGTGGGACAGCACTTGCCTCTCCTTTAACCTTCTCAACATTTTCTTGCAGCTGAAAATGCAAGATTCCCTCCTGCATAAGATCAACGGGATCCTCATCCTGGTCACCTTCTTCCTGTGCCGGATCCTCCTCTTCCCGTACATGTACTGGGCCTATGGGCGACAGATGAACCTGCCTATCTACGAGGTACCCTTTCGCATCCCTCTGCATTGCAACGTGGCCAACGCATTCCTGATTGCACCCCAGATCTACTGGTTTGCTCTCATCTGCCGCAAAGCAATGAGGCTCTACAGCAGTTCGACAGCTCTGGACCGAATGCGATAGCGAACACCTAAACATCCGCTTTGGAACTAACCTGTCTCACCTTTCCAGATCGGGGATTTGGGGAAAGCACCGTTTCGGAACCGGCTGCCGTTCTTCCCAGCCGAGATGGAGAATCACGAATTGCATCCAAGGAGGTGCCTTTGTGGTCGCCAAATAACCACTGGCCGTGAGGTTGTATGCTCCCCAAAGCCTCCCAGTGACTGCAGCTGTCACAATGTTCCAGATGTGGCCTGATGTTGCAAGTGGAACCTGGGACTTGCGGTTGGTCAACCACAGAGGCCGTGAGAATTCTGCAAATCTCTTCTTTTGCCCTGAGGTCTTTAATTGGAGGTTTAGGGCAACGAGGTTAAAGAACACCGTGCAGACTGATCTACATGTCCTTCTCTGATTGTCCCTAATCAGAGTGCGCCCTGATCTTTTCATTTCCCCACCTCGAAAAATTGCCTGCCACCTTTTCTACCTTTTAAATCTTCTTCAAGGTGTTCCCTGTTGTGCCAGTTTACTGGTAGTGAAACATTGATAGCCTTATTTGGATATCTTGATGGCTGCCTTGATTTTACCGAAAGTGCCGAGAGATTGCTCCTGGAGAATTTTAGCATTTTTTTTTTGTTTTTTGTTAAAAAATATACCTCAACGTTCTTGTGCTTCTCGTTTGTAAGGATAGCCGTGCCCATCAAAGTAGCAGAAGCTGGAGAAATGTGGGGTTGTTCTTGCCCCAAATTGTGGAAAGGTTCTTAGTTCAACGGACAATATTGTAGAATGTTGCATTTTTAACATTTTCGCACATTCCAGGTTTCCTTTTGATGCACAATATGGAAAACCGACGTCAAGGTCATTTTGGAACAGGTGCCAACTTTTGAGGCGGATAACCAGATCCTTGTGATTCAAGAAGATGAATTCAAGAAGATAAGATTCAAGAAGATAATTTTTGCTGCTCCATGTGGGTGATGCACATAAAAATCAGTGAGGCTTCAACACCGGCATTTAAACTGCCATTTTGATTTTTCTGACTTTACAGATATTGAACAAAGAAAGGAAGGAAAATTGAGAGAGTGAGCTGAAGTGAAGATGAATCAGAAGTTGCTGAGAATGGACTGAACCTACTGTTCAGATCTGGAAGGATTCTTGTAAGATTTTTTTCTTGCCTTGCGGTTCTAATTCTGGTCCCCCAAAGTCTGTTGGATTAGCACACCAGGATCATCCACAAGAGGCCAATTCGCTTGCACCACCAACAGACCACGTTTCTTATCGGTAGCCAATTCAATGGCAGCTACCTCCTCAACCGGGCCTAAGTGAGGCACAACAAGAAAGATCCATGGGAAAGGGCTTTTTCATTGTCTCTGAGACTGCCACACCTTTGTGAGGTCTAGGACAATTCGAGGTGGCCGACTCACCACGACCAATTTGCTGCGGGACCACTAGCCGCAGGACAGGAGTTACACTAATATCAAAGAAATGATGGACTAGAATCGTTAAGGAAAGGATGCTAAAGGATGGACAAAATGAAATGTGAATGACAAAAATTAAAATAATGTCGAAGGAACGGTGGTGTTGAGTTATCCCATGTTGAATTGACCCACGGTGAGTTATCCTGTAGTAAATGGGCTGTGGCAAGTTGTCCCACAACAAATTGACCATGACAAATTGTCCTATGCCAGGGGTAGGCAACCTTGGCTCTTTTATGACTCGTGGACTTCAACTCCCAGAATTCCTGAGCCAGCCATGCTGAGGAGAAATGGAGAGGTTTCCAAGCTGAGCCATGCTGGCTCAGGAATTCTGGGAGTTGAAGTCCACAAGTCATGAAGGGGCCAAAGTTTCCCTCATGCTGGCTCAGGAATTCTGGGAGTTGAAATCCACAAGTCATAAAAGAGCCAAGGTTGCCTACCCCTGTCCTATGCTGTATAGAGAGGCCTTATTTCCATTCATCTTTGGAAAGCTCGGGCGTTATTACCTCACGGTCCCATTTTGGGGCAGAGGAGAACAGAGAATTTTTTTTCAAACATTGGCGGCGGAAACAAATTGATAAAACTTGAGGAGGCGGCCAAAACATTATCCTGGACATTTGCTACTACACGTAGTCCTCAACTTAAAACGATTCGTTTCATAACCCTTTAACGTCACAGTGGCACTGCAAAAAGCGACTTGGGCCCTTTTTTCACACGTACGAACACGGCAGCGTTCCCGTGGTCACATGATCAAAATTCAAAAGCTGGACACATGGCATGGACTTAAGACGGTTGCAGTCTCCTGCACGGTCACGTGATCCCCTTTTGCGACCTTCTGACAAGCAAAGTCAGTGAGGAAGCCAGATTCACTTAACAGCCATGTGACTAACTTAACAACTGCAGCGATTCACTTAACAACCATGGCAAGAAAGGTCATAAAGTGGAGCAAAACTCACTTGACTGTCTCGTTTAACCACAGAAATTATGGCTCAGTTGTGGTCATAAGTGAAGGACTACCTATATACTGTCCCATCTATACTGCCGGAAATGTTTGAACCAGCCCTGTTTTGAGTCGGGGGGATTTGAATATTTACAGTAGGGTGCATACAGCTGTCTCAGACCTAAAATGCTAGGGTTTGAGCTTGAAAGGTATCAGATTGGAAAAATTTTATCTATAGCTTATCTGCCTCACAAGAGACAACAATCTCTTAAACCACTTTTTCTCAATCTCAGTAACTTTAAGATGGGTGAAGTTCAACTCCCAGAATTCCTCTGGGGAATTGAAGTCGACCCATCTTAAAGCATGCTGTCTGGGGAATTCTGGAAGTTGAAGTCCACCCCCCCCCCTTAAAACCTGCTGACTGAGGAATTCTGGGAGTGGAAGTCCACCGTTCTTAAAGTGTGCTGGACAGGGAACTCTGGGAGTTGAGGTGCACATAGCCTAAAGCAGGGGTTTCAAACTGCCGGCCCATAGGCCGGATGCATCGTGCCGAAACCGCACCCACCCCATTGCAGTCAATGGAGAAAAAGTCACTATATGCAGCGACACGTCACATGACGTTGCGAGTTTGACACCCCTGGCCTAAAGCATGCTGGTTGGAGAATTCTGGGACTGGAAGTCCACCCATCTTCAAGCATGTCTGGCTGGGGGATTCTGGGAGTGGAAGCCCACCCATCTTACAGGACGCTGGCTGGGGAATTCTGGGAGTGGAAGTCCACCCCCTTTAAAGCGTAGTGGTTGGAGAATTCTGGGAGTGGAAGTCCACCCATCTTAAAGCATGCTGACTGGGGAATTCTGGGAGTTAAAGTTTTAAAATTGCTGAGATTGAGAAACACTGTAGAGTAAGAAAAACCTCATGGATGTTTTCTTCCCTAATTCCATCTCTTGCTTAACTTATTTTGCACATCCAGGGAACAAGGTAATACTGGAACCAGGTTAAATGTGTTGCTTAACAGTACTGGTTTGAGTTAATAAAGCCTTGTTCCCCCCACAGGAGCATTTCCCCCCATGATAAAAGCACTCAGTGGTGTTACATCACCGTAGAATTTTCAGTTATAACCCCCCAAAAGTGCAATGTGATAAAAGGTATTATTCACACGGGGATGTATGATGGAGAACAGATGAATTTAAAACACTGCCCTGGTTTTGCTTTTACCCTGGTTAAATTTTTGAACCTGAGATGGGGCGCCGGCTTGGCACTCCTCCTCCTGTCTCCCTTTCTCCTCCTCTTTCCGCCATCCCTTCTCTTCCTTCCTTCTTTCCTCTCTCCTTCCTTTTCTCCATCCCTTCTCCTCACCTTTCTTCCCTTCTCTTCCTTCTTCTCCACTTCTTTCTCACCTCCCTCCCCCTCTCCTTCTTTTTCTTCCCTTCCTTTCTTCCCTCCCTTCTGCTCTTCCCTTTCCCCTCCCCTTCCTTTATTCCTTTTTCTCCTTCCTTCTCTTCCTTTTTTCCTTCCTTCTCCTCCTCTCCCCTCCCCTTTCTTTTCCTTCTCCTCCTTCCTCCCTTCTCCTCTCCTTCCTTCCTCCCTCCCTCCCTCCTCCTACTATGTCTCCTTCCTTCTCCTTTGAAGATCACCTGTCCGTGGGCTTCCTTGGCCAGTTATTGGACAACAGGATAACAAACTGCTGGATGAGACGGGCCTGGGGTCTAATCCGACAGGGCACAACTTCTGTTGTTCTTAAAATTGCCGTTTTTGTGATACCACCCCCTGGTGAACACCCAGGTGTCTGCTATATTTATTTCTCTCTTCCTGTGATAGAAGTGCAAATCTTTTTTGTAATTGTTGAAAGCAAACTCGGCCTGTTTGTGCTTGCAATGGATCGGAAAAACCCCATTTAAGAGTGCTGCTTAACAATTTTAATGGGGGAGGGGGAATTTAAAGGGGGAGGGAAGACTAAATAAAAGGTAATAACTTAGAAGAATTAACTTCTAATGCCATTAACAGATCTTCACATTCCTGAAGAATAGTCAGAAAAATTAGGGCAAGGAAAGTGCGGGGTCCTCGGTGCTCGCTGAGCTTGGTGGTTTTCTTGCAGACATTTCATTACCCAACTAGGTAACGTCATCAGTGCTGGGAGGAAGGAACGATGCATTTTTGAGCCTTGGGGGGGGGGAATGGAACTTAAATTGATTTTGAAAAACCACCACTCAGGCTGATGTCGGAAAGGATCGGAGTGACTTGCCAAAAGGCACGTAACCAGTTTGCGTTTATATTACATTTGCCAGATGTCAGGGTGCACACAAAAATGTGATTATTTTTTTTATTATGATACAGCCCTGAAAAACAGATGAGTGGTTAAGACACCAGTCTAGAAAGCAAGAGATTGTGAGTTCGTTCTGCCTTAGCTATGAAAGCTGGCTGGGTGACTTTGGGCCAATCACCAGGAGACTGTGAGTTCTAGTCCCGCCATAGGCATGAGAGCCAGCCGGGTGACTTTGGGCCAATCACTAGGAGACTCTGAGTTCTAGTCCCGCCTTAGGCACGAGAGCCAGCTGGGTAGGTGACTCTGGGCCAATCACTAGGAGACTATGAGTTCTAATCCCGCCTTAGGCACAAGAGCCAGCTGGGTGACTTTGGGCCAATCACTAGGAGACTGTTCTAGTCCCGCCTTAGCCATGAAAACCAGCTAGGTGACCATGGGCCAGTCTCTGTCTCAGTCCAACCTACCTCACAGGGTTGTTGTGGGGAAAATAGGGGGAATGTGTGCTGGATAAGTTTACGCCTTGAGTTATTTGTAAAAATAATAAAGGCAGGATACAAATAAATAATAACATATATGGATTGCCTGGGTTTCCAATTGCACTGGATTGTTGCAACCCTGCACACAACTTGAGCCCTTGATTTTTGGCAACTAATAAAAAACAATTTCAGTGAAAAAAATGGTTTTTTGTTTTTTTTGCAGACTTACTTCCTTCTTTGATTTCTCTGCTAACAGTCAATTCTCTGATGACCCCGACACATTAAGTAATGCAGACGTGGCAAATATTTCAGGGGGGGGAAATCTTTTCTAGAATGTTCAAACTCCCTCCCAGTTGTAGAAGACACATTTCTAGAAAGGCACAATATCCGGACCGCTTCATTTGGCCTATTCTGGAGGGGAAGTGGAGGGCAGTGTTTCCAGAATGCAACCACAGTACTTTTTTTCTTTCTTTCAAAGTTAGCCAATTTAAGATGGGAGTTCCAACTCCCAGAATTCCCCAGCCAGCATCTGACCCCGGTTTTGTTCCTTTCTAATTAAGAAATACAAATATTGTGTGTGAACCAAAATTGCTTCACTTTTGTCAACCTGGGTGCCCCGTAATACTAGCGTGTTTCCCCGAAAATAAGACCTTATTGGAAAATAAACCCTAGTATGATTTTTCACGATCATATAAACCCCATCCCCAAAATAAACCCGTTAAGATCATCAGCCAGACGGACACATTTAGTACCGTATTTCCCCAAATATACACCCTAACAGGAAAATAAGCGCTGATGCGTCTTTTGTAGCAAAAATTAACCTAAGACCTGGTCTTTTTTATATATATATACCCGGTCTTATTTTATATATATATGCCCAATTGTCAGATAATGCTCAATTGTCAGACAATTCCAGAGAAACAGCTGTCTTCTTAAAAACTTCCAGTGATGGAGCACCTTCTGGTGGCAAGCTGTTCCACTGATTAACAGCAACTGTTCTTCATATGTTTTAGCCTCCAATCCCCTAATCAGCTTTGTTGCTCTTCTCTGCACTCTTTCTAGGGCTTCAGCATCTATTTTGCCTTCCCGTGATCATTTGGGCAGGGAATGCTGGGAGATAACCATCCCAAAACAGTAGCACCCCAAAACAGTCTCTGGCTAATTGGCTAAAGAGAGGCTAATCCTGCTTGTTTGAGGGTTGATGGTCATCACATTTTAAAACTATTGTGTGATCCTTATGAAATCTTGTGGCAACATGTTCTACTGGTTAATTCAGTGTCTCAACCATGGCAACCTATAGAATGGGTGGACTTCAATTCCCAGAATTCCCCAGCCAGCCTGCTTTGAGACTGCAACTCCCAGAATTCTCTGCTCAGTATTCTTTAAAGATCAGTGGACTTCAATGCTCAGAATTCCTCAACCGACATGCTTTCAGAGGGGTGGACTTAAAATGTTGGCTGGGGAATTTTGGAAGTCCACCTATCGTAAAGCATGTCGGCTGGGGAATTCTGGGAATTGAACACCCATTGTAAAGCGTGCTGGCTGGGGAATTCTGGGAGTGGAAGCCCACCCATCTTAAAGCAGGCTGGCTGAGGAATTCTGGGAGTGGAAGTCCACCCATCTTAAAGCATCCTGGCTGGGGAATTCTGGGAGTAGAAGCCCAGCCATCTTAAAGCATGCCGGCTCTGGAATTCTGCGAGTTCCCTGCCACCTGACCCTCTAGTCCCCTCACTGGCAACTCACACCAGCCGAGAGGGACAACGATCCAGACTACCAATGGTGGACTCACCACAAACCTCTTCCAGCTCAGACCACAATGGGATTTTGGTCCAACATGGCGCAGCATCTAACTCAATCCCAATCAAGAGCAGGCCACAGGATTGGACAAATTAGATGGATGCTTGATTAGGCCATCTGTAGCTTAGGCCTGTGTTTCTCAACCTTGTCACCTTGACGACGTGTGGACTTCAACTCCCAGAATCCCCCAGCCAGCAAAGCTGGCTGAGGAATTCTGGGAGTTGAAGTCCACATGTCTTCAAGTTGCCGAGATTGAGAATTGAGAAATTTGGGCCTAGACCAGGGGTAGGCAACCTTGGCTCTTTTATGACTCGTGGACTTCAACTCCCAGAATTCCTGAGCCATAAAAGAGCCAAGGTTGCCTACCCCTGGCCTAGACTGTTTCCTGCATTCTTCCTTCAACTCAAGGACCCCCCCCAGGTTGGCATATACAACCCCCACCCCGAGTACAGATAATCCTCGAGTTATGAGGATAACTGAACCCCGAATTGCGATACGAGTCATCCTGCTTGTGAAGAAGGTGACCACATGACTACGACCCATTTTACAGGGTTTTTTTTTGCCATCGTCGTTAAGTGAGCATCGCGGTAGTTAAAGAGAAAGCTGTGCTTGTTAAACAAGCCCACTGTTTGCAATGGGTGAAGTTGTCCAGGAAACCACAAGTTGCCGGTAGAAATCGTTGTAAATTGCAAACATGGGACAATGCCAACGGTTGTAAAGGTGGTCCAGTTGCCGAGTGCCCAAAATGGGACCATGTGGCGTTGGGGGGGGGGGGAGCTGGGAGTTGGAAGTTTGAACCCGGCTTATAAGTAGCCTTAGGGAGGTCCATTGGAACTTCGAATGATTGCTTAGAGACCGGTTATAAGTTGAGGACTGCCTATACAGTGTTCCAATATTTCAGCGGCTGCCACAATGACGAGGGGGTCACGTTATTCTCCAAAGCACCTGAAGGCAGGACAAGAAGCAATGGATGGAAACTGATCAAAGAGAGAAGCAACCTAGAACTAAGGAGAAAGTTCCTAACAATGAGGACAATTAACCAGTGGAACAGCTTGCCACCAGAAATCATGGGCGCTCTATCACTGGAGCTTTTTAAGAAGAGACTGGACTGTCTGAAATGGTATCGGTTTTCCTGCTCGAGCAGGGGGCTGGACTAGAAGACCTCCAAGGTCCCTTCCAGATTCTACTCCACTCCACTCTACTCTACTCTACTCTACTCTACACTACACACAGTTTAGGCCTTCCAGACCACTGTTTTCAAACTCGGCCACCTGAAGATGTGTGGACTTCAACTTCCAGAATCCCTCAGCCGTGTGATCTAAATGTTATTACAAAACGCGTGCATTACAGGCAATCCTCGACTTACACCCATTTGTTTAGCGATCTTTCGAAGTTACAGCGGCACTGAAAAAAGTGACTTACGATCGGTTTTCACACTTACGACCTTTGCAGCATCTCCGTGGTCACGTGATCAAAATCCAGGCAACTGGCATGTACTTATGACAGCTGCACTGTCCCGGGATTGTGTAGAATAGAATAGAAATAGAATAACAGAGTTGGAAGGGACCTTGGAGGTCATCTAGTCCAACCCCCTGCTCAGGCAGGAAACCCTATACCATTTCAGACAAATGGCTGTCCAGTCTCTTCTTAAAAACTTCCAGTGTTGGAGCATTCACAACTTCTGGAGGCCGGTTGATTAATAATAATAATAATAATAATAATAATAATAATAATAATAATAATAATAATAAAGTTGGAAGGGACCTTGGAGGTCATCTAGTCCAACCCCCTGCTCAGGTAGGAAACCCTATCTATACCATTTCAGATAAATGGTTGTCCAGTCTCTTAAAAACCTCCAGTGTGGGAGCATTCACAGCTTCTGGAGGCAGGTGGTTCCACATCTTTTGTGATCTTCCTAGTCAGCTTCTGGCAAGCAAAGTAAAAAGGGGAAGCCCGATTCGCTTAATGACATGATTCGCTTAACAACCACCGTGATTTGCTTAACAACTGTGGCAAAAAAAAAAAGGCTGTAAAACGGCAAAACTCAACCACTGTCTTGGCTTAGCAATGGAAAGTTCAGTTGTGGTCGTAAGCCGAGGACCAACTGTAAACTCCTCAACCCGCCCACCCCCAGCCAATAACTTTCCGTAGAAGGAGATAATAAAGGTTTATTATAGATCTTGCAAATTTCCCATTGAGCTCTCTCTCTTCGGATGAAAGCTGTTTTGGTTTCTCTCGAACCCGCAACCCAGGGCCCTGCTGTCCACGAGCCTCCTAGAATCCGAATTTGATCCTCAGAGTTTATGGAGCTTATGGAGCAGCATGGTGCGCAGTTCCTTGTTGGTGACGTTCTCCACGATGGATTCCAGGAAGTGGGTCTCGTTGGCCTTGCGCAAGGCACTCCCCGGGGATTCATCAAGGTCGTACAGCATCTCGTACTGCGACAGGATCTCCAAGGAGACCAGCAGGAGAGGATCTCCGGTCCCGTGGTTGGGCAACATGGCGGCCACGTGAAGCGTGTGGCAGAACATCTGGATGTAAACGAAGGACAGCTCCCGGATCACGTTCTTCTCTTCCACGGAGTGCCACTGGCCACGGGCGATGGTCTTCACCGAGCCCAGCAGATCGGATAAGCTGAGGCAGTAGAGTCTTCCGACGTGTTTCCACGCCTCCACTGGCATCCACGATGCGCCACTGGCACCGCAGAGGAACTGGAAGGCCCGCAGAAGAAGCACGGACAACTGGAGATGGTAGGCAAAAGGCCGGAAATTCAACAACGGTAAAAACTGGACGTACTCCAGCGAGTAAGGTACGTAGAGGATCTCTCGTTCCAAGAGGCTTTTGATCACGTGGACAAGTCTTCTCCACTCGCTTTGGCTGCACCATGGAAAGACCTGGACAAGGGCCACCAAGAACCCTTTGCTGAAGAGATTGACTTCTTCAGGGTTGTCCACGTTAACCACGAGGAGCACGAGCATCTGCTCGCGCAGGGCTGTTGTGACGCAACACGTTTCCAACCAGGCCAGCAACCCACTGCCTGCCCCATAATTTGGGAGCGGACGGGTGGTCCATTCCTCCTCTGGAAGCTTACAGACCTCGAAAAGAGTAGCCGGGACTTCATTTTTGAAATGTTCTCCGAAGATGTTCTTCATGCGGAGGCCAATGGTCCAGTCCAAGACGCTGAGCTTCTTGTGCAACCAGGCCACCGATTGGGTCCACAACTGTGGAGATAGAGAGTCCTTCTGGACCAGAAGAATATCACAAAGCTGTGCTAAGTTGGTGATCACCAAATCTTTGGTCTCCAGGGAATATCTCTCTTGGTCTTCTGGTTGGTGCCAATACTGGGAGAACCCATCCAGGAGTTTGCAGAGAGAAAAGATGAGTGGAAACGGGTGGCAGGTATGAATCCAATTCTGTTCTGATGGGACTTTCAAAGCCTTGTCAAGGATTTGCAAGCAGAGCTCAATTCGGAGAGAGTCTGACGTTAGAAACGGGAAGATCAAGCTTTGGACCACCTCTGAAGGAGACAGGAGGGGACTTGTTCCACTCGGTTGCATGAGATGAACTAGGAACTCTAAAAATTGCTCCTTCTCCTTGGGAGAAGAGAGACGGTCCCAAACCGTCTCTTTCAAACATTCCAGGAGAAGGTTGACGGAGACGTTGGGTTGATCCTGAGGTTCTTGGAAGTTCAGAGCTGGGAAAGAACAGAGGATCTCAGCCAAGAATTGATGGGTTCCCAAATTGGCGATAGCTAAATTACTGATTTTCTTGATGGTACCTTCTGGGTTGAGGACCACCAGCCGAGATATGGCAAGGATGGCTTTCTTAAAACCTTCCCCAGAGGCACTCTGGATGATCTGGTTGAAGGCCACGTTGAGTTCCTCCTGAAATCGTTCCGAGAATGCTACCATCAGCTTGGAAAGACCTTGTCGGCCCCAAGTCGCCAAAACACCAGCAATGACTTTGTTCTTATCTGGCAAGGAAAGTTCGGTGTAACACTCAAGGATGATCTTGACCACCTTGGTTTGTTGCTCGCGGTGTCTGGATGAATCCGCGGGGGATTCCAAAGATGCGACTGTCTCCAGCAACTTCAAAATTAGTTCCGGATCCTGGAAAAGTTCCTTATTCTTAACAAGGCAAGCCATCCAATCCTTGCTCAAGGCCCAGTTTTTCTCCTTAGCAAACACAGAACACACTTCTTTGTGTCGGTCCATTTTCTTGTCAATGATCACCATGGCTACCGAAGCCACCAGATCGCCGCCGGTGCTCTTTCCCCAAGTCTCCGGGTTGATCTTCTTCAGGAGGTCTGCAATGACTTTGCCCAGATCCAACATCACACGGGCTGTCTCCTGGTTGAGGTCCTCTAGACCACAGTTGGTCAACCTCTTCTGTAAGGCCGCCAAGCAGTTGAGGAGCCGGTAGCTCTCATAGCAGACCTGCTGAGGGTCGTTCAAGAAGACCTGGACCTCTGAAGCCCACCCCTTCAACAAGGAGTGGAGGAAGCTTAAGTTGCAGAGCACCAATTGCTTGGACAACTTGACCACGTCCAGCAAACTCATGCTCCTCTCGGCTTCCTTCACCTTGGCATCCAAGTCCTTCTTGTTGTATCGGTTTTCACAGTCACAGCTCCAGAGGGTCACCGTCGAGGAGATCTTTTCCAAGTAAGCTTGAGGAGACAACGCCTTTGCTTGACACTCAGTGGCCACCAAGGCAGACAAGACATCCACTAAGTTGGCAAGGGCGTAACACTTCATCCTGGTTGAGCCCAGGCTATCCTTGATCAGTTTGAGCCCTTCGGTCAAGATCGGGAGGACGAGAGGGACGGCCGAGTTCTCCGGCACGGACGAAGGGCCGCTCTTGAACCTCTTTGGAGGCTGGTCCAGTTCCTCAGACTCCAAAACGTGTTGGTGAGTCACGTTTTGGAACAGCAGTACCAAGCGGTCTTCCTCCCCTCCCTTGTGTTTCATAATCTCCCACCAAATGTCTAAGAAGAACGCGACATCAGCTGGAGACGTTCCTTTAGCAACGTACTCTACGAATGTCTGAAGCTCTTTTTGGCAAAGGGGATCCGGCAGGACCAGAAGCAGCTGGGTGAAAAGTCGGGGGGCGTTGACCGCCTTGAAGAGCTCGAAAAGGACGGTGTGGTTGATCTCGGGGATCATGTTGCTGACGGAGAAGAAAGCGTCGTTCTTCCACCTTTCGTCGGATGGGACAGCCGAGAGGAGCAATTTGGACCAGAGGACGACGGCCGCCTTCTTCTTCCAGAGATTGGGCTGGGGGGGATAACAAGAATAGGAGGTGCAGATCTCCTGCAAAGCTTCCAGGATTGGTTTTCCCACCACAGACCAGTCGGACTTGGCCAGTTCGGATAACGGCTTGGGATGGCACAGCCTGGACGCCATCAGGAATCCCCCGTGCAAGATGGTCACTTCACCGCAGATGGTCACCGGCCCTGTTGCAAAGAAATGAATGATGGAGTGAAGAACAAGCATCGTTGGCTCCAGATTTTCCGTTCTAATGGCCTGGAGAACTCAGAAATTGTCACGGCACAGGTAGTCCTCGACTTACGACCACAACGGAGCCCAACATTCCTGTTGCTAAGTGAGAAATTTGTTAAGTTAAATTTGTTTTTAAGAGCCGTGGTGGCGCAGTGGTTGGAATGCAGTACTGCAGGTTAACTCCCTGCTCCCTGCCAGCAGTTCGATCCTGACCGGCTCAAGGTGGACTCAGCCTTCCGTCCTTCCGAGGTCGGTAAAACGAGGACCCAGATTGTTGGGGGGCAAAATGCTGACTCTGTAAACCGCTCAGAGAGGGCTGTGAAGCGGTATATAAGTGTAAGTGCTATTGCTAGTGCTTCCGTCCTTCCTTTCCTTCTCTCTCTCTCTTTTCTCCTTCCCTCCCTCCTTCCTTCCCTCCTCCCTCCCTTCCTTGCCATGGTGGCGCAGTGGTTAAAATGCAGTATTGCAGGCTGACTTTGCCCACAGCCAGGAAGTTCGATCCTGACCGGCTCAAGGTTGACTCAACCTTCCGTCCTTCTGAGGTGGGTAAAATGAGGACCCAGATTGTTGGGGGCAAATAGGCTGACTCTGTAAGAGAGGGCTGTAAAGTATGCTATTCCTAAAGCTTCCTTCCTTCCTTTCCTTCTTTTTCCCCCTTCCCTTTTCTCCTTCCTTCCTTCCTTCTCATGGTGGCACAATGATTAGAATGCAGCACTGCAGGCAAACTCTGCCCACTGTCAGGAGTTCGATCCTGATCGGCTCAAGGTTGATTTCCATCCTTTCAAGGTCAGTAAAATGAGGACCCAGATTGTTGGGGGCAAATAGGCCGACTCTGTAAACAGGTTAAGGAGAGGGGCGTAAAGCACTGTGAAGCGGTATATATGTCTAGGTGCTATTGCCAAGTGGGAAGAAGGAAGGAAGGAAGGAAGGAGGGAGGGAGGGAGGGAAGGAAGGAGGGAGGGTGGGAGGGAGGCAAGGGGGGAGGGAGGGAAGGGAAGGAAGGAAGGAGGGAGGGAAGAAGAGAAGGAAGGAGGGGAGGGGAGGGGAAGGAAGGAGGAGGGAAGGAAGGAAGGAGGACGGTTCGAGGGACGGGAGAGGGAAGGAAGGAGGGAGGGTGAGGAGGGAGCTTCCGGGAAGAAGGAAGGACAGAGGGGAGGGCGGGAGGGAAGGAAGGCGGGAGGGTGCGGAGGGAAAGAAGGAAGGACAGAGGGGAGGGGGCGAGGAAGGAAGGAGGGAGGGAGGGAAGAGGAAGGGAGGGAGGGAGGAAGGAAGAAGGAAGGAGGGGCGGGAAGGAAAGAGAAGGGTGGAGGGGAGGGGAGCGGCAGGAAGGAGGGAGGAAGAAGGAGGACTGGGAGGGAGGAGGCAAGACAGAGGGGAGGAAGGG
Organism: Azemiops feae; assembly: GCA_023970755.1. Taxonomy (NCBI): domain Eukaryota; kingdom Metazoa; phylum Chordata; class Lepidosauria; order Squamata; family Viperidae; genus Azemiops; species Azemiops feae. The sequence goes on from JALGBA010001311.1 coordinate 162,965, forward strand.
AGGGAGGGAAGGAAAGGATGGGAGGGCGAGGGGAGGGAACAGAAGGAAGGAAGGAATGAGGGGAGGGAGGGAGGGAGGGGTAGGGGAGGGAGGGAGGGAGGGAGGGAAGGAACGGAAGGAAGGAAGGAGGGAGGAGGAAGGAAGGAAGGAAGGAAGGAGGGAGGGAGGGAAGGAGGGAGGGAAGGAAGAAGGAAGGGAGGGAGGGACGAAGGAAGGGAGGGAGGGAGGGAAGGAAGGAAGGAAAGAAGGAAGGAGGGAGGGAGGGAGGGAGGGAAGGAAGGAAGGAAGGAAGGAAGGAAGGAAGGAAGGAAGGAAGGAAGGAAGGAAGGAAGGAAAGAAAGAAGAAGCCATGGTGGCACAGTGGTTAGAATGCAGTATCGCATCGCTAACTCGATCTTCACCAGCTCAAGGTTGACTCAATCTTCTGAGGTCAGTAAAATGAAGACCCAGATTGTTGGGGTGCAAGATACTGACGGTGTAAACAGCTTAGAGACAGCTGTAAAGCACTGTGAAGCCCTGTATAGGTCTAAGTGAGTTCTGCCCCATTTTACAACCTTTCTTGCCACAGTCGTTAAGTGAATCACTGCAGTGTTAAGTTAGTCACATGGTTGTGAAGTGAATCTGGCTTCCCCATTGACTTTGCTTGTCAGAAGTTGGCAAAAGGGGATCACATGACCCCGGGACACTGCAACCGTCGTTAAGTACATGCCAGTTGCCAAGCATTTGAATTTTGATCACGTGACCGTGGGGGGGGGGTATGCCGCAACGGCCATAAGTGTGAAAAACGGCCATAAGTCATTTTTGTCAGTGCCGTTGTAACTTCAAACGGTCACTAAACTAACTGTTGTAAGTCGAGGACTACCTATATTTGAGGCACCAGCCTAGAAAGTGAGAGGCAGCGAGTTCTAGTCCCACCTTGGGCACCAAAGCCAGTTGGGCGATTTTAAAACCCAGTCCCTCCCTCTCAGCTCAACCCACCTCACAGGATTGTTGTGGTGGGAAAAAGAGGAGGGAATATTATGTATGTTTGCCATTTTGGGTTAATTGTAAAAATAAAAAGGCGGGATATAAATAAAATAAAAATAAAGAAAAGATGTCCTGAACAAAACCATTAATAGATATTATCTATCTTTTCCCTACTAACTTTAGCTGGGTTGTTTTATTTCTTTTTATGTTCGAGTGTTTTATTTATTTATATTTATTTATTTCTTTTTTTTCATACTGCCCATCTCCTTTTTATAAAGGGACTCCGAGTGGCTTTTTTTCATGGTTTCGTTATTATTTTTCTACGCTGCCTGGAGTTCTGTTCTCTGAGACCGATGTCTATATGAATCAACTAAATATAATAAATCAAGAATTTAATCCCAATGGGTTCGAAAGGAATTTCTTTCTTGCAAATTTATTTGGCCTCTGCAGGGCAAAAATCCCTGCTGCTTTTCAAACGCGTACTGAAAATTTAGCAAAATACGATGATGTCGTTAAGCTATACATTTTATTTAGAGGTTTTTTTTTTTAAAAAAAACAACCAGTGTTTTATTAAAGCAAATTGGCAATTGTGCATGTCTATAGTTCATTTGCATATTCAAAATATTTTACACGTTATCTAAGTACAGCTAAGGATTTATCTATAGAATAGAATGGAATGGAATGGAATAGAATAGAGAATATAAAGTAGAACAGAATAGAATAGAGAATGGAATATAGAATGAATAGAATGGAATATGGAATAGAATAGAATAAGGAATAGAATAAGGAATAGAATAAGGAATAGAATAGAATAGAATAGAATAGAATAGAAACAGTAGAATAGAATAGAATGGAATAGAAACAGGAAGAATAGAATAGAATAGAATAGAATAGAATAGAATGGAATGGAATATGGAATAGAATAGAATAGTATATGAAATGGAATATAGAGTAGAATAGAATAAGGAATAGAATAAGGAATAGAATAAGGAATAGAATAGAATAGAATAGAATAGAATAGAATAGAATAGAATAGAATAGAATAGAAGGAAGGACTGAGGGAGTGAATGAAGGAGGAAGGAGAAATTGAGGGAGAGCAGAATGATAGGCATGGGAGAGGAAGAAAAAAGAAGGAAAGAAGGAAGGATGGAGAAATGGAGGGAAAGCAGAGTGGAAGGGAAGGGGGAGGGAGATAAAGAGGAAGGAAGGAAGTAACAAGGAAGGAAGGAAGGAAGGAAGGAGTTAGGGAAATGGAGGGAAAGCAGAATGAAAGGGAAGGTGGAGATAGAGAGGAAGGAAGGAAGGAAGTAGAAAGGAAGAAGAGGAGGGGGGGAGAAAGGAAGGAAGGAGAAATGGAGGGAGAGGAATGAAAGGGAAGGCAGAGGGAGCTAAGGGGGAAGGAAGAAGGGAAGGAAGAGCAACGGAGAGAACAGACGAACGACGCATGGATGGATGGATGGATAGGGGAAGGGAAGGGAAGGGAAGGCGCCCTCTCGGGCCGACCGACCCACCCACCTATGTCCATGGCTGCCGCCGGGTCGCCTCCCCACGCGGCTCCTGCCGGCCGAGCCAAGGCGGCATGGTCGAGGTCCGGGCTGCGCGGCCGCCGCCTGCCCGCCGCGGGCTCCGCCGGGTTCCCGCTGCCGGCCTGGGCGCTGACCGCGGGCTGAGCCATTGTGCGCTCAGGGCGCGCGGCACAAGGCGCACCCGGAGACCGCGGGAGGAGGAGGAGGAGGAGGAGCCGCCGCGCAACCCGCGCTTCCCGACTCCGGCTCCGCCTGCCCAACCGCCTCCTCCGGCCCCGGCTCAGCCAGCGAGACGGGGCTGCGCAAGGCCAAGGCCCGTCGGAAGAGCTACCTCTGCCGGCTCCTGCGCAACACTGCACGGCGCGCCCGCCCGCCGCTGCCCGCCTACACCTGCTGGTAAGCCCGGCCGATAGGATCGCCCTGCGCGGCCTCTCCCGGGGAAAGGGCAGAGAGGCTGGCTCGGCGTCCCCGCGCGCGGCCGTGGCGCGCGGTTGTGCAAGCTTGGGCTTTTGGATCCCTTGGAGACGCTTTAGGAACAGAAGAACAAAATAGTGCAATAAGAGTTGGAAGGGACCTTGGAGGTCATCTAGTTTCATGATCCGACTAGATAGCGTGGGTGCTACAAGGGAGTGGGGTTTGTGGAGTGAAGGAGAAGGGGAGGACGACAACAATGACAGTGCTAGAAAGGGAGTGTGATTTGCAGAACGGAGGAGAAGTGGGAAGGAGGAGACTGTGAGCTCCTTGGTGCTCTCTGAGCTTAGTGGTTCTCCTGCAGACGTTTCATGAGCCAACTAGGTAACATCATCAGTGCTAGAAGGGAGGGGAACGCAGAGAGGAGGAGGTCTGTGGAGTCCTTGGTGCTCTCTGAGCTTGGTGGTTTTCTTGCAGATGTTTCATGATCCAACTAGATAGCATCGGTGCTACAAGGGAGTGGGGTTTGTGGAGTGAAGGAGAAGGACGACAACAATGACTGTGGGGTCCCTGGTGCTCTCTGAGCTTGGTAGTTTTCTTGCAGATGTTTCATGACCCAACTAGGGAACATCATCAGTGCTAGAAGGGAGCGAGGTTTGTAAAGGAGAAGGGGAGGACAAGGAGTAGAAAGAGGAGGAGGAAGAGGAGGAGAGGTCCAACGGTTTCTGAAATCTCACCAGAAAAACAGCAGGGACTTGAGACTTGTCCAACCAGCTGCCAGAATTCAACACAGACTCAAAGATGAAAGAAAAAAATAAAGGCACACAGCACAAATTCCAAAATCTTCGGTCACCTCTGATGACTCTCCCTTTCTCTCCCCCCCCCCCCGAAGGGACAGCCTTTATAAATCGGACACCCGTTTGATCAGCCGCCAATCGCTCTGCACCGGCCAGAAGGAAGGGGCGCTGATGACCACCTGCCACCGTCTGAATTTGAGGAAACCTGTGCAGTGGTCGAACAAGTGAGGGCAGCTGCCTCCCGGCCGGGAAAACCCCAATTGTTTTAGTCGTTCAAATTGGTGACCTCTCTCTGGCAGTCGTGAAGCGGCTGTTTCTGGGAAGAATGGCCTGGCCGGAGGAGTGGAAACCTGGAGGATCTGTAAGGAGCGAGCCTTGAAGAACCAGCTCGGCAGAAAGGAGAGGCAGGAATGACGGGGGGGGGGGGGGAAAGCTCCGAGTCGTAGCAGGAGGCACCTAGCATTTAAGCTGGGTGCAAGTCCCAGCTTCCCTTCCTTCTATCTCTCCCTTCCCGGCTGCGATAAGATTAATAAAGGGTAGATCAAGTTGGCTCAACGGCTCCTTTGTGTGTCTGCAAATTCTTGGCTTAGTTGTAAGGCTTAGTTAGCTTGCTAGTATGGGATTGTGCTACATCAAGACCTACGTGAGAGGGATCTCGGAGTCCTTAAGGGGACAATCCCTTAAATATGAGCCAGCCGTGTGCTGCAGCTGCCCCAAAAGCCAACACAGTGCTAGGCGGCATTAACAGAGGGATAGAATCAAGATCACGTGAAGTGTTAATACCACTTTACAAGGCCTTGGTAAGGCCACACTTGGAATGCTGCATCCAGTTTTGGTCACCACGATGTAAAAAAGATGTTGAGACTCTAAAGAGTGCAGAGAAGAGCAACAAGGATGATCAGGGGACTGGAGGCTAAAACATACAAGGAACGGCTGCTGGAATTGGGTATGTCTAGTTTAATGAAGAGAAGGACGAGGGGGGACAGGATAGCAGTCTTCCAGTATCTCAGGGGCTGCCCCAAAGAAGAGGGAGTCAAGCTATTCTCCAAAGCGCCGGAAGGCAGCACAAGAAGCAACGGATGGAAACTAATCAAGGAGAGAAGCAACTTGGAACTAAGGAGAAACTTCCTGACAGTTAGAACAATTAACCAGCGGAACAACCTGCCTCCAGAAGCGGTGAATGCTCCAACACTGGAAGTTTTTAAGAAGAGACTGGACAGCCATTTGTCTGAAATAGTATAGGGTTTCCTGCCTGAACGGGGTTGGACTAGATGACATCCAAGGTCCCTTCAAACACTATTATTATTATTATTATTATTATTAGTAGTAGTAGTAGTAGTAGTATTCTCCAAAGCACCAGAGGCTAGGACAAGAAATACCCAGGAAGTCCTCGACTTACGAAACAATGGAGCTCAACGTTTCTGCTGCTAAGCAAGACAGTTTTGAGTAACACAGTTACTCAAAAACAGTTAACTGTGAGAGGGATCATGGAGTCCCCGTGGACGATCCCTTAAACATGTGTGCGGCAGCAGCCAAAAAGGCTAATACAATCCTGGGTTGTATAAACGGAGGCACAGAATCAAAATCACGTGAAGTATTAGTACCGCTTTATAAAGCCTTAGTAAGGCCACACCTGGAATCCCACATCCAGTTTTGGTCACCACATTACAAAAAAGAAGTTGAGACTTTGGAAAAAGTGCAAATCAAAGGCCTGGAGACTAAAACATATGAAGAGCGGTTGTAGGATTTGGGAATGGCCAATCTAGAGAAAAGAAGGACAAGGGTGGGGGAACGTGATAGCAGTATTCCAGTATTTCAGGGTCAACTTATTTTCCAAAGCCCCTGAAGGCAGGACAAGAAGCAACGGATGGAAACTAATCAAGGAGAGAAGCAGCCTGGAATTAAGGAGAAACTTCCTGACAGTGAGGACAATTAACCAGTGGAACAACTTGCCTCCAGAAGTTGTGGGTGCTCCATCACTGGAGGTTTTTAAGAAGAGACTGGACAGCCACTTGTCTGAAATGATCTAGGCTAGGGGCTCCTGTTTAAGCAGGGGGTTGGACTAGAAGACCTCCAAGGTCCCTTCCAGCTCTATTCTATTCGGAGAGATCTAACCTGGACATAAGGAGGGATTTCCTGATAGCAAGAACAATTAATCACAGGTTAGCAATTCCCAACGGGCTATACCAGGGGTAGGCAACCTTGGCTCTTTTATGACTGGTGGACTTCAACTCCCAGAATTCCTGAGCCAGCCATGCTGAGGGGAAAGGGAGAGGTTTCCAAGCTGAGCCATGCTGGCTCAGGAATTCTGGGAGTTGAAGTCCACCAGTCATATGAGAGCCAAGGTTGCCTACCCCTGGGCTATACCAAAGGCTTGTAATGGTTATGTTCAGCAAACCATCCGTGACTTTTATCGGCCATCACTGCCTGCAGGGAAAGAAACAGACATGTGCAAACATTTTTATAGTTTTGTTTTTTTAATGCCATAGATTTCACATTTGACATTTTGCAGGCCGTCTCGTCAGCGGTTTTTCCTCCCCTGTTAGCCTCTAAACCCGCTTTAGCGTTGGTGACTTCTTTTGAGCTGCCTGTATTGTTCATAAATCTTGAGTTGGATGGAATATATGCAATAATGTTTGGGGGGGAGGGGAAGTGGGAAAAAAAAACCCCGAAGGGGGGCAAGGTTGGCCCAAAAAAAGTCACAGTGGCAGTTGTAAATATGCCATCCACGTTTTGCACGGCGGAAAGTACAGCACACTGAATCTTTGTGCCTCCCACCACAATGCGGCACTGTCTGCGCCCTCAAAATTCGAGCCACGTTAAGCCGGGCGGAATACAAATTTGCTAGAATTAAATCAAAGGTTTGGGGGGGGGGGAAAGAAAAACCAAAATAACAACAACAAAATAATCTCCATTTTAGCACACAGGCCTGGACAGGCCGAGATCTTCCTGCAATCGGTTCCGAGTAACTTCCCAGGCCAAAGTTCGACGGGTGCTTTTTCAGCGGAATGAGAACAGAAAGTGTGCAGAAAAAAAACAAGACAGGTCATCACCACAATCTGGAACACACAATCGCCTCCTCACTGCAAAACACTACAGGACCCAGAAGAGGCAGGGAAAAGAAAATGAAAAAAAAAAAAATCAAATCTGGCAGTACCGCAGAGGTGGGATTTAAGCTTCCTGTTTTCCAGGCTCAGAGGGAGTCGTGGGTTAGCAAATCCCGGTGGGTTATGCCGAAGGCTTGGAGCGGTTATGTTTGGCAAACCACTCGTGGCTTTTATCGGCCGCCATTGCCTGCAAGGAAGTAAAACAAAATGCAGATAGTCCTCGGCTTGCAATAATTCATTTAGTGACTGTTCGAAGTTAAACGTCTGCAAGAAAACCACCAAGGTCAGAGAGCACCAAGGATCCCTCTATCATGGTTCCAACAGATGAAACTCTTCAAAGAACTTCGAGGCATTGTTTACCTTAAAGGATCTTTATTTGAGAAGCACAGCATCGGCACTAACACAGTCGAAGCCCAAAACTGGATTCCCCTCCCCTGAGCACCTAGTCTCAAAGCACAATTCCCTCCTCCAATGAACAGTCATAAATCACATTCTCCAATTAGTTTGAAATGCAGGCTTTCCCTCCAGTTCTCCAGCCCAATTCTTATCATCTCTTATTTCAATAACCTTGGTTCTCACGCTAGGTCCAGTATTGTTAGGTCTAGCTAAACTCTCATGCACATTCCTCCCCCCAGCATCATCTAACTCTTAACTCTTAAGAGTAAAACATAAGAAGAAAATGGTTGCATCTCTAACTGTTGTCAAAGCAAAAACATCCAATGTTAGCAGCGTGGACATCCTTATTTCAGCCCTGAGCTACAAATATTCTCCTTCATTGGAAGTTACAAGGGCACTCAAAAAAGTGACTTAGGACCATTTCTCATACTTAAGACCATTGCACAGCATCCCCATGGTCGTGTGAAGACGAAATATCCCAACAGCGAGGACAATCGACCAGTGGAACAGCTTGCCCCCAGAAATCGTGGGCGCTCCATCACTGGAGGTTTTTAAGAAGAGGCTAGACAGTCACTTGTCTGAGACCGTGTAGGTTCTCCTGCTTGAGCGGGGGGCTGCACTAGAAGACCTCCAGGGTCCCTTCCAGCTCCTATTCTATTCTAAAAGTTCTGACGATAATCCCTGGTCTCTTCTGGGGATCCATGTTTATTAGAAACCTCGAAGTGAAGACACACACACACAAACACACCCGACTCACCTCATCCAAGAGCTTCTCGCTGTTTGGGTCTACCCTGGAGAGCTCCCTAAAGGCCTTGCCGCCCACGAAGCAGATTTCGTGGCCGTCCTATGAGAAATCAAAGAGAGAGAGAGAGAGTCAACACCGCCTCAAAGGAGGCAACGCCACTGGGTTGTTACCCGGCAAGAGGTGGAGAGGATGAGCGGTACAAATTTGTTTTGTGTCTTTTGAGACTTCGAGCCGTGACTTGGCTTGTAAGCCGGTTCCGATGGACCTACCTGCACCCCTAAAATTACATACAGGTAAGTCCTCCACTTACAACCGCAGTTGAGCCCAACATTTCTGTGGCTAAGTGAGACATTTAAGTGAGTTTTGCCCCCATCTTACGACCTTCCTTGTCCCGGTTGTTAAGTGAATCTGGCTTCCCCCGTTGACTTTGTCAGAAGGTCCCCAAAGAGGGTCACGTGACCCCTGGACACTGCGACCGTCGTAAATAGGAGTCAGTTGCCAAGCGTCCAAATTTTGACCACGGGGGATGCTGCCACGGTCGTCGGCGTGAAAGACGGTCCTACATGAGTTTTTTTTTCAGCGCCGTTGTAACTCTGAACGGTCGCTAAACGAACGGTTGTAAATGGAGGGCTACCTGTATTTATCCAATCTGTTTATTGATCCAACTTGTCTGCCTGACCCTGTCACAAAAAGCGACAATCCAATATAAAGGCATGGGTTTGAAGGTCGTAAAGTGGGGCAAAGTCCACTTAACACCTACCTCGCTTAGCAAACAAAAGTTTGGGGTTGAGTTTAGGTGGTTAAGTTGAGGACTTCCTGTACTGAGCAAGGGGGCTGGACTCGATGGTCTCCCGGAACCCCAACCAATGCATGATTCTACCCATTGTTAGGGCTAGCTTTAAGACTTGAAGCATCTTTGTGGGAAAGAAACTATAAATTGACAATGTCAGCTTCATAACAAAGAAAACCTATATAAAAGGTTTTATAGGTGGCATTTGCCACCAACAAGATTAGCAAAAATGTTTAAAAATATGTCAGAGAAATGTTGGAAATGTAAACACAAACCAGGTACTTATTATCATATGTGGTGGACATGTGTTAAAGCAAGGAGATATTGGACAATAATCCACACTTGGTTAGAAAAAATGTTAGAGAAACACATACATAGTCTATAAACCTGAATTTTTTTTTACTTAGGTGTAATGCCAGGAAAATTTGATAAGCAAAGTACATATTTGGTTCTACATGTGATAACCGCGGCAAGAATTATATTTGCACAATATTGGAAGAACGAAGAAATACCACCAGAAGAAGAAATAATCAAAAAAGTATTAGACTGTGCGGAAAGGGACAGACTTACTTTAAGGTTGAAAGAAAAAGAAGAAACAGAATATTTTCAAACTTGGGACCTATTTTACATATGGTTAGATTAAAGATTTAGGGATTAGGAATTTAATTTGTATTAGTGAATAAGATACTCAGACAACACCTTTTTGTTGAATAATTATTATTGAACTCTGTTAAAAAAAAATAATAAAACTTTTTTTTTTAAAAAAGACGAAGCATCTTTAAATTCCATTTTTAAAATTCTGAATCTGGAGAAAGAGACATTTCTGGTTTTGCACTAGACTCCTGAGTGTGCTAGCAAAACGGACACACAATCAGCACACACCTACAAAACCTCCCCTTGGTGGAATTCATAGCCACAAACCATGTCACAAACCCTAACATGTTTCTTTAAGAAGGAAGCAAATCAGTGGAGGATACAGGCGGTCCTCAATTTACAACAGTTCATTTAGCGACCGCTAGAAAAAAGTCCCTTATGACCGTTTTTCCGGACTTACGACTGTTACAGCATCCCCAGGATCGTGTGATCAAAATTTGGATGCTTGGCAACTGACTCCTATTTATGACGGTCGCAGAGTCCCGGGGTCATGTGACCCGCTTTTGCGACCTTCTGACAAGCAAAGTCAATGGATTCACTTAACAACCGGGTTACTAACTTAACAAATGCAATCATTCACTTAACAAAGGTGAATGGGACAAAACTCACTGAACAAATATTTCAGTTAGCAACATACATTTTGGACTCAACTGTGGTAATAACTCAAGGACTAGGGTACCTGTATCACCAGCCACTGTGGGTTTTAGCCATAATTTCTTTGTAAAGCCTTCACGTTCAGGAGCAGTCTACCTCTGAAAGGCACAGACTGGAAATAAACAAAGCCCCGCTCACCATCCAGTTACATATTTATTTTAAGGGCACTTACAGGATCAGCCAAAATGACAACTTGCACAGTCGCTTTCCCGGGTGTGTCCAGGCTCACCAAGGGAGTCAAAATCTTCTGATTCTCCTTTTTCATTAAGGCTTCAATAACAGGCAACTTGGCCAACGGCGAGAAACAGGATCCAAGCAAGAAGACATTGAGGAGGGGGGGGGGGGGAAGAGGAGGCCAAATAAAAGATAGGCACGGTCAATTTTCTGCAAACAACAGCCCTCCCCTCCTGGGAAAGTATTTTCAGAAGATAAAAGGAAAATATATTTTCAAAACATGACAAGAGAGTGTTTTCAAAAATGTAAACGAAGTATTTTGCAAACGTGAAAAGAGAAAGCTTTTTCAAAACGTAAAAGGAAAGCGTATTTTCAAAACGTGAAAGTATGTCCCAAAAGGCAAAGTATTTTCAAAACGTAAAAAGGAAGTATTTGGAACATGTAAACAGGTTTTTCAAAATGTAAAGAGGGTTTTTAAAACGTAAAAAGGTTTTCAGAATGTAGAAAGAATGTTCAGAACAGAAAAACCTTTTCAAAATGTAAAAAAAGTATTTTCAAAACAGAAAAAGGTATATTTTCAAAACATGAAAAGCACTTTCAAAATGTAAACAGTTCTTTTCAAAATGTAAAGGAAGTATTTTCAAAACGTAAAAAAGTATTCTGAAAATGTGAAAAGGTTTTTCAAAACGTAAAAAGGTTTTCAGAATGTAGAATGTTCAGAACAGAAAAACCTTTTCAAAACGTAAAAAGAAAGTATTTTCAAAACGTAAAAAGAGCTTTTTGAATGTAATTTGTTTTTCAAAATATAAAATCATTTTTGAAACATTATTCAAAATCCTCAATCCCTTCCTTATTCCTGACAGTTTTGTACTATAAGCATACGGATAAGTTCTTGACTTACAGCCATTGGTTTAGTGATTGTTTGGTGTTCAACAGCACCCAAAAAAAATATGACTTCTGACCGTTTTTCACACTTACGACTGTTGTGGCATCCCCATGATCATGTGATCAAAATTGGGGCGATTGGCAACTGGCATGTACTTACGACGGTTGCAGCATCCCGGGGTTAGGTGACCACCTAGCTCGTTTCCAACAATCCAAGTCGGGGGTAGGCAACCTTGGCTCTTTTATGACTTGTGGACTTCAACTCCCAGAATTCCTGAGCCAGCCATGCTGAGGAGAAATGGAGAGGTTTCCATGCTGAGCCATGCTGGCTCAGGAATTCTGGGAGTTGAAGTCCGCAAGTCATAAAAAAGCCAAGGTTGCCTACCCCTGATCCAAGTCAATGGGGGAAGATGGATTCATTTAACGACTGCATGATTCATTGAACAAGTGTGGCAAAAAAAGGACATAAAGTGGGGCAAAAGTGATTTAGCAACTGACTTGCTTAGCAATGGAAATATTTTGGGCTCAATTGTGGTCGTAAAATGGGACCTTCGTGCCTCTTGCACCCGGATCTCACCTCTTCCTTCGGGCAAGAGAAGGCGATTCGCCCGAAGGCCGTGCCGTGGTCCACAGCCTGGCCGATGCTTTGCAGCTCCAGTTTACACTAGAAGGAAAAAAGAAAGAAAGAAAAACAATTGGACTTGCAAAAAAGCCACACAAAAAGGACACCAGTCAGTTTTTGCGCAGCTGTCAATCTGGTTCAGGATGCCACAAACTTCTGGACTGTAAATTTTTGTGGACTTTGACAGTCTCGTTCTAGTTTGTCTTGTCTTGGGAGAGAGTTCCCCAAAGGTGCTTTTTTCAGGAGGCAACTGGACTTTCTTTGTTTTTTTCTTTGCAAATGTTTCGCTTCTCATCCAAGAAGCTTCCTCAGCTCTGACTGGATAGTGGGGAACGGAAGGATTTATATTCTTTAAGAAGGGTAGACTTCCACTCCCAGAATTCCCCAGCCAGCATGCTTTAGGAATTGCTTTAGGCAGCTGAGGAATTCTGGGAGTGGAAGTCCACCCATCTTAAAGCAGGCTGGCTGGGGAATTCTGGGAGTTGAAGTCCACCCATCTTAGAGCATGCAGGCTGAGGAATTCTGGGAGTGGAAGTCCTTCCCTCTTAAAGCAGGCTGGCTGGGGAATTCTGGGAGTGGAAGTCCACCCATCTTAAAGCAGGCTGGCTGGGGAATTCTGGGAGTGGAAGTCCACCCATCTTAAAGCATCCTGGCTGAGGAATCCTGGGAGTTGAAGTCCACCCATCTTAAAGCATCCTGGCTGAGGAATTCTGGGAGTGGAAGTCCTTCCCTCTTAAAGCAGGCTGGCTGGGGAATTCTGGGAGTGGAAGTCCACCCCTCTTAAAGCAGGCTGGCTGGGGAATTCTGGGAGTGGAAGTCCACCCCTCTTAAAGCATGCAGGCTGAGGAATTCTGGGAGTGGAAGTCCTTCCCTCTTAAAGCAGGCTGGCTGGGGAATTCTGGGAGTGGAAGTCTACCCCTCTTAAAGCAGGCTGGCTGGGTAATTCTGGGAGTGGAAGTCCATCCCTCTTAAAGCAGGCTGGCTGGGTAATTCTGGGAGTGGAAGTCCACCCATCTTAAAGCATCCTGGCTGAGGAATTCTGGGATTGGAAGTCCACCCATCTTAAAGCATCCTGGCTGAGGAATCCTGGGAGTTGAAGCCCACCCATCTTAAAACATGCTGGCTGGGGAATTCTGGGAATGGAAATTCACCCATCTTAAAGCATCCTGGCTGAGGAATTCTGGGAGTGAAAGTCCACCCATCTTAAAGCATGCAGGCTGAGGAATCCTGGGAGTTGAAGTCCACCCATCTTAAAGCATGATGGCTGGGGGATTCTGGGAGTGGAAGTCCACCCCTCTTAAAGCAGGCTGGCTGGGGAATTCTGGGAGTTGAAGTCCACCCATCTTAAAGCAGGCTGGCTGGGGAATTCTGGGAGTTGAAGTCCACCCATCTTAAAGCATCCTGGCTGAGGAATTCTGGGAGTGGAAGTCCACCCATCTTACAGTGTCCAAAGTTGAGAAACACTGCCCTAAGAACGTCAATCTCACCTGGTTATTGGCGTAACCGAGCAAAACGTTTTTCTTCTTTTCGTCCTTCTCGTACACTTTCATGCCCAGCAACCTGGACCAGTATTCTACCGATTTCGGCAGGTTGGATACAGCCAGAGTCACCTTCAGCACCGGATCTGGAGGGTAACACCAACACAGATGGCCTTGAGTCCAGACTTCGTGGCAGGAGAAGGTGAGCTGGTGGGCCACTTGGCCATTCAAAAGATCTTGGCCTGGACCAGACTCACCCTGTGACATTCGGATTCTAGCATGCATTAATTAGAGGCCTTCACCATCCCAACAAGCAGTCAGTCCCGCTGTTTCCTATCCCCTTCTGAAGGATATCTGAGTGCTTAGAATAAAATAGAGCTGGAAAGGACCTTGGAGGTCATCTAGTCCAACCCTCTGCTCAGGCAGGAAACCCTATACCAGTGGTGGCGAACCTATGGCACGCGTGCCACAGGTGGCACGCAGAGCCCTCTCTGTGGGCACACGCACCGTCGCCCCAGTCCTAGGCCTTCAGCTGGGTTTTATAAAACCTTTTCGCTTTAGGCCTCCGCCGCCATGTGCAAAAAAAAAAAAAGGTTCAATCAATCAATTTCAACTTTTCACGGGGAAAAAAAAGATCTCGCAAAGTTGGAATTGATTGATTGAACTTTTTAGTCCCACCCAGTCTGCCGTTACCACCACAGCCACGCCCACCCAATGGGCTGTGCCCACCCAATGGGCCACACCCAGCCGGCACTCGACGATGCATAAGTGGGTTTTGGGTTGCAGTTTGGGCACTCGGTCTCTAAAAGGTTCGCCAACACTGCCCTATACCATTTCAGACAAATGGCTGTCTAGTCTTTTCTTAAAAGCTTCCAGTGATGAAGCACCCACAGCTTCTGAAGGCAAGAAGCTCCACTGGTTAATTGTCCTCACTGTCAGGAAGTTTCTCCTTAATTCCAGGTTGCTTCTCTCCTTGATCAGTTTCCAACCATTGTTTCTTGTCGTGCCTTCTGGTGCTTTGGAGAATAATTTGACCCCCTCTTCTTTGTGGCAGCCCCTCAAATACTGGAACACTGTTATCATGTCTCCCCTATTTCTTCTTTTCTTTAGACTAGGCCAGGGGTAGGCAACCTTGGCTCTTTCATGACTCGTGGACTTCAACTCCCAGAATTCCTGAGCCAGCGTGGCTCAACTTGGAAACCTCTCCCTTTCCCCTCAGCATGGCTGACTCAGGAATTCTGGGAATTGAAGTCCACGAGTCATAAAAGAGCCAAGGTTGCCTAACCCTGGACTAGCCAAACCCAAGTCCTGCAGCCGTTCTTCGTATGTTTTAGTCTCCAGGCCTTGGATCGTCCTAGTTGCTCTTCTCTGCACTTTTTCCAAAGTCTCAACATCTTTTTCGTAACGTGGTGACCAAAACTGGATGCAGTACAGGTAGTCCTCAGCTTATGACAACAATTGAGCCCCAAAGTTCCATTTCTAAGTGAGACATTTGTTAAGTGAATTTTGCTCCATTTTACGACCTGTCTTGCCACAAGTTGTTAAGTGAACCACTGCAGTTAAGTCACAGGGTCCTTAAGTGAATCCGGCTTCCCCATTGACTTTGCTTGACAGAAGGTCGCAAAAGGGGGTCACGTGACCCCCCCGGGACACTGCGGCCGTCATAAATATGACTCCGTTGCCAAGGGCCCGAATTTTGATCACCTGACTCTGGAGATGCTGCAACCTTCGTTAAGTGTGAAAAACACTCGTAAGTCGTTTTTTTCAGTGACGTAATTTTGAACGGTCACTAAGTGTACTGTTGGAAGTTGAGGACTACCTGTATTCCAGGTGTGGTCCTACTAAAGATTTATAAAGCGGTACACTTTATTCAAAGCTCTTGAGGACAAGCTCTTGAAGCTCCTGAAGGCAGGACAAGAAGCAACGGATGGAAACTAATCAAGGAGAGAAGCAACCTGGAACTAAGGAGAAATTCCCTGACAGTGAGGACAATTAACCAGTGGAACTCCTTGCCTTCAGAAGCGGTGAATGCTCCAACACTGGAAGTTTTTAAGAAGAGACTGGACAGCCATTTGTCCGAAATGGTATAGGGTTTCCTGCCTGAGCAGAGGGTTGGACTAGATGACCTCCAAGGTTATTATTATTATTATTATTATTATTATTATTATTATTATTATTTATTATTATTATTATTATTATTACTATTATCTTCCTTGAGTTTAGACTTCAGAGCGTCATCAGATGGGCAAACGGGGTGGCTGCAGCCTCATTGTTCTGTTCTGCTCCTTACCTTCTTGAGGTCGTTCTTTCTCTTCCAGAAAGAACTTATATCCTCCTGGGGCTTCCGATTCGTAAAGGCCTGCTGAGATCTCCTTCAGTGGCCACTGCAATTTTCTGGCGTTTTTCACAGCCTGGCTTGATGCAACAGTCATCCCCTGTATAACCGCCGTTAAAAATAATAATAAATAAACAAAGATATTAAGGCTCTAGAAAGGGCGCAGAGAAGAGCAACAAAGATGATCAGGGGGCTGGAGGCTAAAACATACAAGGAACGGTTGCTGGAATTGGGTATGTCCAGTTTAATGAAGAGAAGAATTAGGGGTGACAGGATAGCAGTCTTCCAATATTTGAGAAAGGGGGTCCACTTATTCTCCAAAGCCCCTGAAGGCAGGACAAGAAACAACCCTCCCTCATTTTAGTGGCAAACCTTCCTTTCCACGATCCATATTACAGAGTTATTAGCATCCCTGTAATTATGAATATAATAATATAATGAGCATTCGGATGATGGGCCCTCTGGGTCCTTTAAGATCACATGAAGTGTTAATACCACTTTACAAGGCCTTGGTAAGGCCACACTTGGAATACGGCATCCAGTTGTGGTCACCACGATGTAAAAAAGATGTTGAGACTCTGGAAAGAGTGCAGAGAAGAGCAACAAAGATGATCAGGGGGCTGGAGGCTAAAACATATAAGGAATGGTGGTAGCCAAGCAGACATTGGAACACGTGACCATGGGGGGGGGAAATGCTGCAATGGTCATAAGTGTGAAAATTGGTCATAAGTCACTTTTTTCAGTGCCGTTGCACCTTTGAACGGTCACTAAATGAACTGTTGTAAGTCAAGGACTACCCTTTCTTATTTTTATGCAAAGTCCAGATTGTATGCCTATCACAAAGCAATACCGGGAATGTGGCTTACCAGGAAATCATTGCCAAGGTGGTAATTCCCAACACCGTAGTTGTAAGTTAGCTCTGCGACGAAGTGGTCATCCTCCGGTCCATAGCCCACCATAGTTTTGCTCCATTTGCCATCGTAGGGACTAGAAACATATCCACCTTAGTTTGTTTACAGGAACAGCATCACCGCAAAACATCTCTACGGTTTCCCCTCCCCTTGGAACAAGCCTGGTGTCTACAGGTAGGCCTCAACTTATGACCGCGGTTGGGGACCAGAATTTCCACCGCTAAATAAGGCAGTTGTTGAGTGAGTTGTGCCCCATTTTATGACCGTTTTTCTACCATGGTTGTTAAGCGAATCACTGGAGTTGATTCGTGAACCCTGTGGTCATTAAGCGGCAAGGATCCTACGTGTGGAAAAACAGTCAGAAGTGACTTTTTTCGGTGCCGTTGTAATTTTGAATCATCACTAAACCAGCTGTTGTAAGTCGAGGACTCCCTGAACAGCAAGCTAAGGCAGGAGGTAAAATCATTGTACCTGCTGGAGGGCTGCAATTACAGGTCTTCCTCGACTTACGACCACAAGCTTTCTGTTGCTAAGTCAGACATTTGTGAAGCGAACTTTGCCCCATTTCACGATCGATTTTTTGCCACAGTTGTTAAGAGAATCCCCGCAGCTGTTAAGTGAGTCACACGGTTGTTAAGTGAATCCAGCTTCCCCCGTTGACCCTGCTTGTCAGAAGGTCACAAAAGGGGAATCACGTGACCCCGGGACGCTGCGACCGTCATAAATAGGAGTCAGTTGGCGAGCGTCTGAATTTTGATTACGTGATGCTGCAAGGGCCGTTAAGTGTGAAAAACGGTCGTTAGGTGTGAAAAACGCTTCATAAGTCACTTTTTTTCAGCGTTGTTGTAACTGTGGTCACTGAATGAACTATTGTTAAGTCGAGGATGGCCTTTAGAAGGTGTCAAAAACTTTGCAGAACAGACACATTCCCTGCACGTCCATTGTTCCGAGACAGCACAGCCCATCAACCCTCCAATCCAGACCGTTTCTCTGATAAGAGTAGCCACAATTAAACCTACATACCCGTTGCACGCGGCCTTGCAACCTTCTTCAAATTCTTCATGTCTCAGGACCTGTTGGTTCAAGCCCACGTCAAACTGGTCAGTATTCAAGTCACTTGCGGGGAGAGGGAGAGGGAGAGGGAGAGGGAGAGGGAGAGGGAGAGAGAGAGAGAGAGAGAGAGAGAGAGAGAGAGAGAGAGAGGAGCGGAGAGAGAGAGAGAGAGAGAGAGAGAGAGAGAGAGAGAGAGAGAGAGCAGTGTCCCTTAAAACTGATTTATTTGCAAAATATATTTCTATACTTTTGAGGGTGAGTGCAGACAGTCCTTGAGTTATGACTGTAATGGAGACTGCACATTACGGTGGTAAAATGGATGTTACATGACCGGCCCCGATTTTATGAGGTTTTTTTTTTTGCGGCAGTTATTAAGTGAGCCTGGTGGTTATAAACCCCCACATTTGTTAAGTGAATATTACAATCGTTAAGGGGGTTTACCATGGGCATGGTTTTGTCAAAAACTGGAAGTAACTGCTAATTTATTGGCAAAACCATCATAAAAACACAAGTCAGGTAATTCAAGGATTATCAGCCCTCACAATCAAAAGGTCTTATTTAAAAATTGCAACCAAGTGGGCAGGACTCAGGATTATGAAAAAAAAAATAAAAGGGAGATTTCCGGTGATTTCGCTGAGGCTAGACCCGGGGGGGGGGGGAAATGCTCCATCCCACAGGTCCGACATTCTTCTGCTGGTGGGCCCGTTTGGGTCGAATGCCGCCCCGGAGAGGTGGCCACCGAAGGACGCCGGCCCGTTGAAGACAAAGCAGCCACTGGAATCAGCAAAAGAAAGGCGGACCGCATTTATGCGATCCGCCATTAACAGCTGATCGTCAGAGACGAAGAAGCAGCCTAGTCCAGGGCTAGGCAACCTTGGCTCTTTTATGACTCGTGCACTTCAACTCCCAGAATTCCTGAGCCAGCCATGCTGAGGGGAAAGCGAGAGGTTTCCATCCTGAGCCATGCTGGCTCAGGAATTCTGGGAGTTGAAGTCCACGAGTCATCAAAGAGCCAAGGTGGCCTACCCCTGGCCTAGTCTGACAGCAAGCAGCTGAGCCGGGTGAGAATATGCTCTTCTTTCCTGGTGAAGGCGGATTTTTTTTCTTAAATAGCCTGTTTTTAGCCGAGTGCGAAACCCTAAGGGCACGGGGTGGTGTTTCTTTCTCCCCCCTCCTGTATACAAGCGGCGGTTTAAGCTATTTTCCATTTCAAAAGACAAACTTCTAATACAGTAAATCTGTTTTAAGTCTTAACAGAAAGTTGGGAAGCCTGTTTTTTAAAGACTCTTTTTTAATTTGGAAAAGCCACTCTAATTATATTCTTTATTTTTAAAACTCCATTTTTCCCCCCCCTCTACGCCGGGGCTAGGCAACCTTGGCTCTTTTATGACTCGTGGACTTCAACTCCCAGAATTCCTGAGCCAGCATGGCTCAGCTTGGAAACCTCTCCCTTTCCCCTCAGCATGGCTGGCTCAGGAATTCTGGGAGTTGAAGTCCACGAGTCATAAAAGAGCCAAGGTTGCCTACCCCTGCCCCAGTGGTTACATTGAAAAGTTTTCCCCCCCCTCTCCTACTCCTTTGTCTGATGAGTATTCAGACTAGAGACTTGGCTCCATGCCCAGACACTTGGCTGTATGCCCAAACATCCTTATCTGACCTTGAAACTATTTTATTTTCTTGGTTCTCTGCTTTGGCTTGGCTGTTCAGCACAGGCTATTTATGCCAGATTTACCCTTTTTTTGGATTGAAAACATCTTGCCAAGACGAATTGAATATTAAGGAACTTTTTTCCTTTTCCTTTTTCTTTTTCCGACTTGCCTTCTTCCCTGTCTCTGAGCAGAAGCTGGTGGATTACAAATTAGATATTTTTCTTTCAGTTCCCCCTTTTTTCTTTTTTGGTTATCTCCCTTTTTTTCCTTGCTTTTTTCTTTTTCTTTTTTTCTCCTGGGACCTGTCTTTCTCCTGGGAGTGTCTTCTTCTCTCTCCTATTTTTACTATCACTGATTTTTTCTCTCTCTCTCTCTCTTTTGGCCGGTTTTTATTTTTTATTTTTTCTCTCTCTTCTTGGATATTTTTTGGGCTTTTTTTTTTCTTCTCTCTTTTTTAATTTTTCTATTGGAATTATTTTTTCCTTTTTATCTTTCGGCCGACTGCCCGTCCTAGCAATAGGAGTTTTTTGGATTATAATTGGCCATCGGGCCACTTGGTGGATTATAATATAACATATTGATTTAAAGATGAGCGCTCCAAATTTGACTAAATTGGCCACGAAAGTATCTTCTGCTCCTGCTTCGACCACCGTGAGCCCAGTCCCTCAAAAATCAATTGCTACAGTGCTACAGCAAGAAAAAAAATGGAAGCTCAACAAAAGGACACCCAGGCGATACTTCAGGCAATTGCTGCTCAACTAAAAACTATCAAGACTTGAAAAAAGATCTTGATAAAAACTATGAAGATTTGAAAAATGATCTCGTTAAAATGAATCAAAAAATTGAAACCTTCCAACAGACAATCAGCAAAGAATTCAAAAGATAGAAGATAAGTCAGTGGAAGTTGACCAGAAATTAGAATCCTTACAAGCGGAGAACCAAAGATTGGCTCAAGCAAATGCGGAATTGGAAGACAGCTTGGCGGTCATAGAGATGGAAAGAGCATCATACTTCCTAAGATTTCAAAACATAATAGAAGGACGAGAACCTCTTTGACTTGATAATTGAGTTACTTGCAGACTTATTAGGAATGGGAAAGGCCCTAATGAATGGAGAAATAGATCAGGTTTTTAGAGTCAACTCAAGCTATGCCAGAAGAAATAAGAGTTCCCAGGGAAGTCCATGTAAGATTAAGGGAAAAAAGCACGAATCAAAGCTAAAATGTTACAAGAAGCTAAAGATAGTGGAGGTTTTGGACTCCCGGATTGGAGAGACTATTATCTATTATGGCTTAAAGAATGGATAATGTTGAGGAATAAAAGACTTCTCTATCTAGAGGGGCATGATCTACAATTGGGCTGGCATGCCTTTCTGTGGTATGGGAAAAATAAAGCACACAAATATTTCCAAAATCATGCTATAAGGAATGTACTTTTTTTAGAATGGGAGAGAACTAAGCAAAAAATCTATACTAAGATACCAGAGTGGCTCTCAACAATGGAAGCTTTTGCTTACCCAAATTTAATTAATTACGACAAACTCCTTACTTATAAAGACATTCTGGATAAGGATGCAAAACTTAAAGACAGGCAAGATTTACAACAACAAGGCATTGACTTAGCATGGTGGCCTTATTTGCAAATCCAAACAAGATACGAGAAAGATGTAAAGATAATGGGATTCTATAAAGAGCAGACACAACTTGACCAAATTCTTTTGAAAACAGACGAAAATTTGATTAAGAAACTTTACAGATTTCTCCTAAAATGGAAGAACAAGTTAAAGAAACAATGATAGTATGGGCAAATTTTTTTGGATATTCTATAGACTTAGAAGATTGGCAAAAGCTATGGGACAGGAATATCAAACTTACTAAAGCAGCTTCATATAAAGAAAATTTATATAAAATGTTTTATAGATGGCACATGACACCAGTAAGATTAGCGAAAATCTTTAAAAATGTTTCAAATAACTGTTGGAAATGTAAACAAAAGCCAGGTACTTATTATCATATCTGGTGGGTATGTCCTAGTGCGAAAAAATTTTGGTTTAAGATTCATTTATGGCTGGAAAAGATGACTAAAATGCAGATAGAATTTAAGACAGAACTGTTTTTGTTGGAATATTAGGAGTAAATTACGGGAAAGAGAATGAGTATTTAATATTACATGTATTGACAGCTGCGAGAATAGCATTTGCTCAGTATTGGAAAAATGAAAATACACCATCTGACGAGATTATAATCAGGAAAATCTTAAAGGTGCAGAAATCGACAGACTAACCTTAGAACTTAAAAGAGAAAGAAGACTCAGAGTCTATTTTAAAACATGGGAAATTTTTTTACCAATGGTTAGCAAAACGAAACAGCGAGAAATAATGAAATTTAATAAGATGAATGATATTTACTGATTACTGTTAGTTTTATTGATTATAGCTATTTACTATCACATTAATTATTGTTATTGAATATTTGTATCTGGACAACAGTCTGCTTGCTAAAGCGTGAAAATGTTACTGGGGGCAACCCCATTTTTGTACCTACCCCTATCCTAACCCCATCCCTGAACCTTATCCTCAACCCCAATACCTACATTGATCCTATCCCCTCCCTATTTTGAAAAAAAATAATAAAATATTGTTTTAAAAAAAAGGTCGTATTTAAAAATTGCAACCAAGTGGGCAGGACTCAGGATTATGAAAAAAAATAAAATGTATACTCCAATCCCCAAAGGATGATGTAGTAGAAGAGCTGGAAGGGACCTTGGAGGTCTTCTAGTCCAGCCCCCTATTCAAGCAGAAGTCCTATACCATTTTAGTATAGATAAGGCCAAATGGCTACGGTCTTAACTGCATAGAAAATAATTTAAACGTAAATATTTAAAGTTAAAATATTATAATTGGCGAAAGCAATTGGGTGCAAGAGGTAGCCGTAGCACACTGGCCACTCTAGGGAACTATATCTCGGTGGTCTTCCGCCTCAGGGTGCTCACAGCGATGACGTCATCGCTTAGCCTCAAAATCCTCTCGGGTCTCTGGTCGCCTCCCCTGTAGCTTACTTACGCGCATGCCCAGTAGCTCTCGGTAAAAACGGATGGTCTGAGCTCGGTCGCCGACTTTGAAGACAAAGTGTAACGCGCGTCTCGCCTTCATTTTCTTCTCTCGAAAGATCGGAAGCTAACACGGGTTCTGGGATTCTCGGCTATTTTATTTTATCGCGGTATGTCGCCGTTTGATGACGTCACAAGCACATGGTCGCACCACGTGTACTGGGTCTTTTGCTGCGGAAAATCCTTCCCCTGCTATTGATAACCACAGCCAATAGGAGCTGCTGTTTTTAACCGGAAGTTCCTGTAGCCGTTCTATATCATTTCTTCTATGGCTAAAATGAACCTTTTTTTTTTACTCGAGACTGCTATCAGCCGCCTTGACATCGAAATCTCGCGAGATTACCGCTAAGTCTCACATCTGTGACTATTTCCGCCCGCGAGCAAGATGGCAACCTTGTTCAAGCATGCGTGGGCTCCTCTGCTCTTGACGCCGTGTCGGATTAGCGTTGGGAGCCGCCGCGGCATTCGCGGCCTAAGAAGGAAACCCCTCCGCGTGCTGCCCTCGGTCGCGCAGGCGCAGGAGCAGCAACGGATCGTTCCCAGCAAAGTTAAGGCCCCTTACATCCCAAAAGCGCCCAGAAAGGAGCGCCAGCCGGAACCGGAACACGAAGAGGCGGAGCTTCGTTACGAGCGGGCTGGACCCAACGAGAAGAGACTTAGGTAATGTCATTCGCGCAAAGCATCCTGGGTGTTGTAGTGCGAGCTTCTGGGGAAAGTAAGCGACAATGGAAGGTCCGAACCACAATTCCCAGCGTCCTTCGGGAGAAAGACAGGAGTCGCGGATTGTGACCTGCCGCAAAGCTTTCTGGTAATTGTAGTTTTGAGGGGAATCGAGGCGAAAAAAGCTGTATTTTTCTTTCTTTGATGAAAAATCCGCTGGGGACATTCGTTTCCCCCCGTTCCTTTCCTTTCCCCCCACACCCGCTGTCGTAGCTGAAGTGTTGGATTCCCAACTCCTGATTTCCATCAATGCCCATCACTCCCTAGCCAGCAGCACCAGTGATGTTGGACTACAATGTTGGAGTTGTAGTCCATTTGATCTAAAGTAAACCATCAGAGAAAAGCCCCTTTTTTCCCGTTACTCGGTTATATATTACCCTGTGAAATATTTTAGCTCTGGTGTGCAGTTGGTACACCATGATTTAAACAGGTGACTACCCTACTCGACCCCTAAACAAATCAGGCCAAAATCAGAAAAGGAGCTTAACAACTGTGTTGCTCTGCAATGATAATTTTGGAATCAACTGGGATAAGAAAGAAAGAAAGAAAGAAAGAAAAAGAAAGAAAGAACAGAGATGGATAGAAAGATAGATTTGATGGATAAATACGATAGATGAGATAGATAATGAAATAGGTAGAGAGATGAATAGAGAGATAGACAGAATAGACAGAGATCGATGGATGAATGATAGAAATAGATAGACAGACAGACAGACAGATAATGAGATAGATAGACGGAAGAGATGGATAGAGAGATAGAGACTAGATAAATAATGAAATAGGGGATAAATAGAGATCGATCGATGAATAATAAATAGAAATATCTAAAGAGCTAGATGATAGAGATAGATAGATAGATAGATAGATAGATAGATAGATAGATAGATAGATAGATAGATAGATAGATAGATAGATAGATAGATAGATAGATAGATAGATAGATAGATAGATAGATGATAGGCAGACAGACAAATAAAGTCAATCTTTTGGGTGATGCCGTGTTCCTTTCTTATGCTCTTTTTTTTAAATGACTTTCTTCTCCAGGGAGACTTTCACTGATCCCCTCTTTTCCTAACAGGAATTTGGTGACCCTGGCGAAGTCCAGGGCATTTCGTGAGAAGCACGGGAAAATTCTGCTGGAAGGCCGGAGGCTCATTTTGGATGCTCTGGAGGCGGGAGCCGTTCCGCAGACGATCTTCTTTAGCCTAATGGAGAATCTGAAGATGCTGCCGGCGGCCAAACTCAAGCGGGCCACCCTTGTCAAAGTGAAATACAACGAGATCAAGATGTGGTCGGATGTCATCACTCCACAGGGGTTGATCGGTAAGTTCCGGAAGAAATCGGAGGGCTACAGATTTAGTTGTTATTGATTTATGAAATGTTTATCCTGCCTTTATGACTTCATAAGTAACTTGAAGCAGGGAACACTAATACAAATCTAATAATCTTTCCTCCTCCTGTTTTCCCCCAACACAACAACCCTGTGAGGTGGGTTGGGCTGAGACTGAGGGGCTGGCCCAAAGTCACCCAGCCAGCTTTAGTACCTAAGGGGAGACTAGATTTCACAGTCTCCCAGTGATTGGCCCAAAGTCACCCAGCCAGCTTTCATGCCTAAGGCGGGACTAGAACTCACAGTCTCCCAGTGATTGGCCCAAAGTTACCCGACTGGCTTTCCCGCCTAAGGTGGGACTAGAATTCACTGTCTCCTGGTGATTGGTCCAAAGTCACACAGCCGGCTTTCATGCATAAGGCAGGACTAGAACTCACAGTCTCCCAGTGATTGGCCCAAAGTCATGCAACTGGCTTTCGTGCCTAAGGTGGAAACTAGAATTCAGTCTACCAGTGATTGGCCCATAGTCACCCAGCCGGCTTTCGTACCTAAAGCGGAACTAGAATTCACAGTCTCCTAGTGATTGACCCAAAGTCACCCAGCCGAATTTCGTGCCTAAAACGGGACTAGAACTCACAGTCACCCGGCGATTGGCCCAAAGTCACCCAACCAGCTTTCGTACCTAAGGCAGGACTAGAACTCACCTTCTTCTGGTTTCTAGGCCAGCGCCTTTAACCACTCCCACCAAGCTGACTCAGAGAGGGCTTTGTTCTGGCCTTAGCAGCCAAGTTGAGTAGGATCTCACGGGAACCGCCTCTGAGAAGAGCATTTGATTTTTTTCTTGGTGTTTTACCTTGTTGAGTAATCCTTCTGCTCTTTTCCAAGCAGTGTGTATAAATCAATCTACAGCTGCCTGCTTTCCAGCAGTTAAAGCTTGGAAGAGCTCTTGGGAAAGTCTCATAAAACAAATTCTTGCAGATGCTTCGCACCTTCTCACGTCCCTCCCCGTTGTGCCTTGGTGGCCAAGGTTGTCCACGGGGCCTCTGGCTCAGCGCTGCTCAGCCCGTTCAGATTTCCCGAACCGCGAGATTTTTGCGATGAAGCTTTGGTGGAGGGCGGGACCCCGACCGGAGGCCGAAAAAGCAGTTTGTGGCTTTTCAAGAGAGGACGTGTCCTTGTTTAGCACTTGTTTTGGGGTTGCAAAGACATTTCTGAACTGTTGAGAGTGAAAGAGAGAAGGAAGAGAGAAAGAAGAGAGAGAGAGAGAGAGAAAAGAGAGAAAGAAAAGAGAGAAAAAAGAGACAAAAAACAAAAAGAAAGAGACAGAAAGAAAGAAAAAAGACAGAAAAAGAGAAAGAAAAAGAAAAAGGAAGAGAGAAAGAAAAAGAAAAAAGAGAAAAAGAGAGAGAGAAAAGAGAAAAAACAGAAAAAGAGAGAAAAAGAGAAAAGAAAGAAGAGAGAAAAGGAAAGAAAAAGACAGAAAAAGGAAGAGAAAGAAAAAGAAAAAAAGAAAGAGAAAAAGAAAAAGAGAGAACAAAAAAAGAGAAAAAGAGGAGAGAGAGAAAAAGGAGAAAGAAAAAGAGAGAAAAAGAAAGAAAAAGAAAAAGAAAAGGAAAGAAAAATAAGGAAAAAGAGAGAAAGAAAAAGTAGGAAAAAGAAAGGAGAAAGAGAAAGAAAGAAAGAGAGAGAGAGAGAAAAAAGAGAGAGAGAAAGAAAGAAAAAGAGAAAGATTTTAAGCCTTTTTGCCCTGTCCTTTCGCCTTGCTGTGGTCCCCCTCAAGCTGAGGCCATGGGTGAGCAGGGGGGCAGCAGCCTTTCTCTTGAGCTCAGGGTTCAACCCTTAAACTGTTGAACCCCAACTTTACAACCTTTACCATGATATAAGCCACCCAGTGTGACCTTATATGTGAGTTGGGCAGCTCAACATAGGAAGTCCTCGCTTTACAACCATTCGTTTAATGACTGTTTTGAGGTTACAACGGCACGGATCAAAGAGGCTTAGGACCATTCCTCACCCTTAACGACCCTTGCAGCGTCCCCGTGGTCACGCGATCAAAATTCAGATCTTTGGCAACGGATTCATATTTATGACGGCTGCAGTGTCCCAAGGGTCAAGCCAAGTCAATGAGGGTAGTCAGATTCACTTAACAACTGTGTTACTCATTTAACAACTGTAACTTTTAAAGTACCCTCCAGAAAGGTCTGTTGTAACTTCAAAGGGTCGCTAAAGAATCGGGTAAATCGAGGGCTACTGGTAGGCATAGAAGAGCTGTGCTCGCAGTGGTTAGAATGTAGTACTGCAGGCTCCTTCTGCTGACTTCCAGCTGCCATCAGTTCGATCCTGACCGGCTCAGACTCAGCCTTCCATCCTTCCGAGGTCGGTAAAATGAGAACGCAGATTGTTGGGGGCCATAGACTCTGTAAACCGCTTAGAGAGGGCTGTAAAGCAGTATAAAAATCTAATTGCTATTGCTTGCTTCCGTCCTTTCCTTCTTTCCCTCCCTCCCTCCCTCCCTCCCTCCCTCCCTCCCTTCCTTTCATGGTGGCACAATGGTTAGAATGCAGTATTCCAGCCCCCCCACCAACAATCTTAGAGAGGGCTGTAAAACACCGCAAAGCGGTATATAAGTCCAAATGTTATTACTATTTTCTCCTTTTGTTTTCCTTTAACAACAGCCTTGGGAGGTAGGCTGGGCTGAGAAAGGGCAGTTGAGCTTCTGCAGCTGGGGGTGGACTCAGACCTGCTCCCCCCCCCCCCCGACTTCCTCTTTCCCTGCCAGCCAGTCACCTCCAGCCTGTCTTGATTTCTTGCAGGCATTTTTGCCATGCCCCATCATACCAAAATGTCCTATCCCGAAGTCCCGCAGGAGCACGCCTTGCCTCTCACGCTGATCTGCGACAACGTTCGGGATCCCGGGAATCTGGGCACCATCCTGAGGTCAGCGGCGGGAGCCGGCTGCTGCAGTGTGCTGCTTGTCAAAGGTGGGGAGGGGTTTCCGGGTACGGTGGAGGAGAAGCGGGCTGGATTCGATCTCGGCTCTTCCTCCACGGGGTGGGAAGGGGGAAATCGGCAGAGTCGGGGTGGGGACGGGGACGGATCTCCTCTAGCAAAGTCAGGACTCTGCTTGGCAATTTTGGGGACGCTCTACTGATCCCCCTGCAAAGGAGAGGAGGGTGTTTTTCTTTGAGCCCAGCCTGAGTGTGGATATGGAGCCCTAAGATTTTTCATAGCGCCTCAGTTTGAAAGGGGTTGGAAGAGGGTTTTACTTCGGTATGACTTCTTTGATGAGGAGCTGTGAGGAAGAGCTTTGCCTGCTTTAGGATGGGTGGACTTCAACTCCCAGAATTCCCCAGCCAGCCTGCTTTAAGAGGGGGGGGGACTTCCACTGCCAGAATTCCCCAGCCAGCATGCTTTAAGATGGTCGGACTTCAACTCCCAGAATTCCGCAGCCAATATTCATTAAATGGTCGGACTTCAACTCCCAGAATTCCCCAGCCAATATTCATTAAGATGGGTGGACTTCAACTCGCAGAATTCCCCAGCCAGGATGCTTTAAGATGGTCGGACTTCAGCTCCCAGAATTCCCCAGCCGGCATGCTTTAAGAGGGGTGGACTTCAACTCGCAGAATTCCCCAGCCAGCATGCTTTAAGAGGGGTGGACCTCCACTCCCAGAATTCCCCAGCCAGCATGCTTTAAGATGGCTAGACTTCAACTCCCAGAATTCCGCAGCCAACATTCATTAAGATGGGTGGACTTCAATTCCAAGAATTCCCCAGCCAACCCCGTAACTGACTGGGGAATCCTGGGAATTGAAGTCCACCCATCTTACAATCGCCCAGATTGGGAAACGCTGCTGCAGCCTCAACCTTTCCCCTCTCCTCCTGCAGGCTGCGTGGATGCCTGGGAACCCAAAGTCCTTCGGGCGGGGATGGGCGCTCACTTCCGGATCCCCATCGTCTCCAACCTGGAGTGGGAGCTGGTGCCCAATTACCTGCCCACCGAAAGCCGCATCCACGTGGCCGACAGCTGCCACGAGGGACCCCCAGGAGAGGCTGAAGGGGCTTCAGCAGCCCAGGCTGCCCGCAGGGGCTCCACCCGGAAGTCCCAGCTGGCCCCGTCAGAGGGGAGCCAGCAGCAGGCGGAGGAGGAGGAGGAAGAACGGAAGTTGCTGCAAGTCCAGCCTTATTACAAGCCGTGGATGATGGAGGCCTCCGTCGCCATCGTGGTGGGCGGGGAGACCCACGGGGTGAGCCCCGAAGCCAAACAGCTGGCGCAGAGGAGCAGAGGGACGCAGCTGGCCATCCCGGTGGTCCCCGGCGTGGAGAGTTTGAATTCTGCCATGGCTGCCGGCGTCCTTCTCTTCGAGGCCAAGAGACAGCTGCTGGTCCAGGAAGGCGGCGCTTCCAGGCTGGAGTTCAAACTATGAGGACTAGCATCCCGAATCTTTTGTGTTTTTAATTTGGGAAGGAAAGAAAGGCTTACAAGGTCTCTCTGAGTGGTCTCCATTTCAGCATCTGCTGCTTTTGCGGCTTCTTGCGTCGGGGAAGAGGCAAAAAAAGTTAAGATGGAGACAGCAACTCTGATCCCCTCCTTTATACGTGCGAGGCTTTGATCAGGCAAAGATCAAAGATGGCCCACTTGACTTTTTGACACACACACACACACACACACACACACAGAGTGTATACAAATTCCCTCCCCCCCAATCAGTTTGTCTCCTTCCCCTCCATCTAAATGGGACGGTTTTTGGCGGCCCTGCGTGGGCAGTTGTGGGTCAGGATTTGCACACTTTTCTTGCCAAATTCAAGAAGGGATCAGGTGAGATTTCCTCACGCAGCTAGTCCTCAACAGCCGTCACTGAGTCACAATTTTGGTTACAAGTCACGACGGACAGAATGCATTCAATGAAAGGTGCTGCAGCTCATGGAAGGATTTTATTTTCAATAAAATGTTTGAGTCCCAAAAACGGCTCCCAGATTCTTCCTATTTGTTGTGGCCATCGACCAACACCTTGTGACACCCGACAATGTAACAAACATTCAGCAACAACCCACCCTCTGCTTTGATTTCCCTCCGTGGTTAAAAGGTGCAGAGAAATTTCGCAGGTCGGGAGAAATTCCGGTCTCCTGGATGAGTTAACTGCACTCGTTTCAGAATAACAGAGCTGGAAGGGACCTGGGAGGTCATCTAGTCCAGGGCTTTTCAACCTGTGGTACGCGTACCACTTGTGGTACATTAACAAGTGGCAGGTGGTACGCAGCCCTGCCAAGCCAAGCGTAGTGGGGGAGGAAAAGAGCCAGCGCAGGCAAGGACTTACAGTGAGAGAGTCCTCTGGAGCTGCAGAGTGGGTGGGCAAGACAAAGGGCCCAGGCTCACTTCTGGCTCACCCTCCCCCATGAGAAAGGAGGAGGGGGGGTGGAGACCTATAAAAGGAGGCAGTTTGGACGGGGGAGGGAGAGAGAAAAAAAAGCAGCAGCCTTGGGAGGAGGCGGAGTCAGCTCTAGCTGCACAGGAGGAGGAGGAGGAGGAGGGTGGGGGGGAGAGGAGAGGAGGTCAAATCAAGCAGGCAGGCCATGAGCTGATTTGCAACTGCTGTGGCAGCCACCTGTGCTGGCAGCAGCAAACAGGCAAGAAATGCAGTGGGGGAGGGGTCGCCCTCCAAGGGGAATGAAAAGCAGCAATGGCTGGAGGTGAGGCACAGAGGAGGGAGGGAGATGGAGAATGGAAGGATATGTGCTTTTGTGGCTTTGAAGTTCTGGGATTTGTGCAATGTGGGCTTTGTGTTCTTAAGGAGTGTTTGGCAATTTCTATTTGGCTGATGTCTCCTGTTAGCTTCTATTGTTCTGCTATTGTTAGCTGTAAGTTTTGCTGCAAGGGATTTTGAAGTATTTTTCTCCTGAATGGACTTTGCCTATAGCATTCATTTACTTATGGAGCCATTTGGGGAGGCTGCCTTAGCCAGCAGCCAATACTTAATACATTTTTTTTCTTCCTTAAGTGCTGGCTGCCGGCTCCTTACTTTCCTTTCTAGAAAGTAGCTAATTCTTAAAGGGGAATGTGCCTTTTTAAGCTAGTTCACTCAGCAGTTTGTCTTTTCTGTTTCTGGAGGCCTTTCCTTGTTTGATGAATATATGGAAGACAGAAAATATGGGGGGGGGGGGTTTTCAAATTCTTCCTTCAGAAGGAGGTGGGCATGAGAAAGAGGAGGCAGGGAGGGAGGGAAGTCCCGCCTTAGCACTTGGCCACCAGCAGCCCTGCCATTGACTTTGCTTGTCAAAAGGCTGCAAAAGGGGATCACATGACCCTGGGACAGTGACCATCATAAATATGAATCAATTGCCAAGTATCCAAATATAAATCACATGACCCTGGGCATGCTACAATGGTCATAAGTGTGAAAAATGGTCATGAGTCATTTCAGTGCAATTGCAACTTTGAACCGGGTTTTTTTTTTGGTCATTACGTTTTTGACACCTTGCTAGGTGGTACTCGAATATTGCCATATCCTAAAAGTGGTACAATCGGTGAAAAGGTTGAAAAGCCCTGATCTAGTCCACCCCCTTGCTCAGGCAGGAGACGCTCTACCATTCCAGACAAGTGGCTGTTCAGTCTCTTCTTGAAAACCTCCAGTAATGGAGCGACCACAATTCCTGGTGGCAAGCTGTTCCACTGATTGCAGGTAGTCCTCCACTTACGACCACAATGGAGCACAACGTTTGTGTTGTTAAAAGAGACATTTGTTAAGGGAATTTTGCCCCATTTTATGACTTTTCTTGCCACAGTTGTTAAGTGAATCACTGAAGCTGAAGTTAATAACAAGGTTGCTAAGTGAATCTTAAACATCATTTATCCATAGCTATCCATCATCTCTCTCATCTATCTGTCTGTCTGTTTATCCATCCATCCATCCATCTTCTATGCATCCATCCATCCATTATCTGTCTGTCTGTCCGTCCATCCATCCATTCATCCATCCATCGTCTGTCTGTCTGTCTGTCTGTCTGTCTGTCTGTCTGTCTGTCTGTCTGTCTGTCTATCTATCTATCTATCTATCTATCTATCTATCATCTATCTCTATCTATCTACCTACCTACCTACCTATCTAATTATCTATGCATCCATCCGTCCATCCATCCATCTATGCATCCATCCATCCATTATCTATCTGTCCGTCCATCCGTCTGTCTATCTATCCCATCCATCATCTATCTATCTCTGTCTGTCTGTCTGTCTGTCTATCTATCTATGCATCCATCTATCCATCAATCTATCTATGCATCCATCTATCTATCTATCTATCTATCTATCTATCTATCTATCTATCTATCTATCTATCTATCTATCTATCTATCTATCTATCTATCTATCTATCTATCTATCTATCTATCTATCTATCTCTATCATTTCTATGTCTATCTATCATCTATCTATCATAGATAGATAGTGTGAGAAACAATCATAAGTCACTTTTTTCAATGCTGTTGTAACTTTGAAAAGTCACTGAACAAATGGTTGTTAAGCCGAGGACTATCTGTAATTGTTCTCACTGTCAGGAAATTTCTCCTTAGTTCCAGGTTGGTTCTCTCCTCGATCAGTTTCCTGTCCTGCCTTCAGGAGCTTTGGAAAATAGCTTGACTCCCTCTTCTTTGGGGCAGCCCCTGAGATACTGGAAGACTGCTATCATGTCCCCCCCCTAGTTCTTTCTTTTCTCTAGACTAAATTTCAGAAGCTGGCAGCCAAGGATTTCTTTTCTTTCTTCATCAGTTCACATTTTCTACAGTCCTTTCTTTTTTTTTCATTTTCATCCATTGCTTTTGTTTGGAAAAGCAACCAAAGTTGCTTCAGGCCGCTGAGCTGGCAAAAGCAAGCTAGCCCGGGTTTTCTCTGCCAGATCCTTCTGGGGTTTTTTTTCGCGCAGAAAAAAATGTACATTGTGCTGCGTAGAATTCAGCGGCCCTGTGAAAACTTACAGGGTGACATCACTTCTTCCCTCTGATCCTTTGCCAAAAACCCCGGCCAGCCTCGCTTGCTGCTTTACTCCCAAATTTGGCCGTGTTTGTTCAGGAACGGCAGGATCCCTTTTGATTTATTTTTTTTGTTTAAACATTTTTTCCTTGTACTGAAAACCGCCCTCCCTTCGCAGGGTTTCCGATGGTTTTTCTGTCGTAAGCTTTGGGGGGGGGGAAAGCTTTTGTTCTAACTCAACAATTATTATTTTTTTGCCCTGAAAAACGTGACTGCTGTGCATTATGACGAGGGCAATTCGGGAAATAAATCTCCGTTTGGTTATCCATGAGGGAAACTCGCAGATACAGAACTTTTGGTATACACCTTAGAACAGTGGTGGCGAACCTATGGCACGGGTGCCAGAGGCGGCACTCAGAGCCCTCTCTGTGGGCACGCGCACCGTCGCCCCAGTCCTAGGCCTTCAGCTGGGTTTTATAAAACCTTTTCGCTTTAGGCCTCCGCCGCCATGTGCAAAACAAAAAAGGTTCAATCAGTCAATTTCAACTTCTCACGGGAAAAAAAAAGATCTTGCAAAGTTGGAATTGATTGATTGAACTTTTTAGTCCCACCCAGTCTGCCGTTACCACCGCAGCCACGCCCATCCAATGGGCCACGCCCACCCAATGGGCCACACCCACCCAGCACTCGACAATGCATAAGTGGGTTTTGGGTTGCAGTTTGGGCACTCGGTCTCTAAAAGATTCGCCATCACTGCCGTAGAAAAATGACAACATTCCATTACTTTTCAACATAATCGCCATTCAAATGGAGGTCTTAAACCAGGTTTGAAATTCCTTTTTTAGTCGTCGCTCGGCACCATATCTGAGCTACGGGGTGTGTGTGTGTGTGTGTGTCTGTGATCAAAAACATCCCAACGGAACTGCTTCAAAAGTTCTTGGGTGCGTCTAGCGCTGTGCGGGCGAGCATTGTCGTGAACCAACACCACACCGGAAGTGGCGCCATAGAAAATCCCGCCAAATATGAAAATAGAATAGAATAGAGCTGGAAGGGACCTTGGAGGTCTTCTAGTCCAGTCCCCCGCTTAAGCAGGAGAACCTATACCATCTCAGACATTTTACGACCTTTCTTGCCCCAGCTGTTAAGCGAATCACTGCAGTTGTTAAGTTAGTAACACGGTTGTTAAGCGAATCTGGCTCCCCCCCCCCGTGGACTTTGCTTGACAGAAGGTCGCAAAAGGGGATCACAGGACCTGGGGACACAGCAACGGTCATAAGTATGAATCAGTTGCCAAGCAGCTGAATTTTGATCCTGTGACCATTGGGGAATGCAGCAAAGGTCGTCACTGTGAAAAACGGTCGTAAGTCCCTTTTTTCAGTGCTGTGACAACTTCGGTCACTAAACGAATAGTCGACGTCTACCTGCACTCGGAAGGATGCCGGAGAGTGAACTTTCCCTGCGGCTTGTCAGTGAAGAGTGAAGTGTTGATACCATTTTACAAGGCCTTGGTAAGGCCACACTTGGAACCCTGCATCCAGTTTTGGTCACCACGATGTAAAAAGGATGTTGAGACTCTAGAAAGAGTGCAGAGAAGAGCAACAAAGATGATCAGGGGACTGGATGCTAAAACATATAAGGAACGGTTGCTGGAATTGGGTATGTCTAGTCTAATTAAGGGAAGGACCAGGGGGGACATGATAGCAGTCTTCCAGTATCTCAGGGGCTGCCCCAAAGAAGAGGGAGTCAAGCTGTTCTCCAAAGCTCCTGAAGGCAGGACAAGAAGCAACGGATGGAAACTAATCAAGGAGAGAAGCAACCTAGAACTCAGGAGAAATTTCCTGACAATTTCCTGGAGAACAATTAACCAGTGGAACTCCTTGCCTCCAGAAGCTGTGAATGCTCCAACACTGGAAGTCTTTAAGAAGAGACTGGACAGCCATTTGTCTGAAATGGTATAGGGTTTCCTGCCCGAGCAGGGCGTTGGACTAGATGACCTCCAAGGTCCCTTCCAACATTATTATTATTATTGTTGTTGTTGTTATTATACCACATAAACCCAGATGTTGAAGCCATCATAAATATGAGCTCATTCCCAAACACCCACATTTTTCATCACATGGCTGTATGGATGCTGCGATGGTCACCAGCACGAGGCCCATTCACATTCAAACCGTCGCTAAGTTAATGCTTGTAATTACACATCTTTGTTAATTTTGGGGGGGGGAGGGGAAACTGCAATTTTATCAGAGGAAGCCTTTTGTTTCTATGCATCCCTTTTAATCCGTGAAGTCGTTTAAGTGTGTTTTTGTTTTGTTTTGTTTTAATTTCCAAGCCTTGCACATAGATGTTAACTCTCAAAAGTTTTAAGAAAAACAAAATGAAACAAAACTTGGAAGACAACACAGCTGGTCAAGATCAAAGACCCAAGAAGACCAACCTAGATTTCATCAAGCAATCTTTAACACTCATCTTGGGCTTAAAACAAGAGGCCGGGAAACCACAAAAGGCTTTTATTTCCCAGCCCGGTTTCTCCCGAGTGAATTAAGGTGGAGCGTCTCTCTGAAATGCTTCTTCCTTGGTTTCTCCCCACACCTGGGCTGAGTGGCCATTTGCAAGATGAGCGAGCGACAGACACCATTTCCTCTCCCTTGTCGGTGTCGTATCTGTTTTCCCTTCCTGGACTCGGAATCATTTTTCTCAAAAACTTCACTCTTTTGACTTTCCTTTGCGGGTTTTGGAAATGAGGGCGGAGTGCTACTCCTTACCAGCAGGTGGCGATGTCTTCACTGTATGTAGTGCTAGATGAGACAAGCCACCCACCCGTATCTATCATCTGTCTTTCTGTATCTATGTCTGTCATCTATCCATATCTATATTATCTCTGTCTATATCATCTATATCTGTCATCTATCATCTATCTATATCTGTCATCTATC
This sequence comes from Azemiops feae, assembly GCA_023970755.1. Taxonomy (NCBI): domain Eukaryota; kingdom Metazoa; phylum Chordata; class Lepidosauria; order Squamata; family Viperidae; genus Azemiops; species Azemiops feae. The sequence continues at coordinate 198,177 of JALGBA010001311.1, forward strand.
ATCTATCCGTCCATATTTATATTATCTATATCATATCGCAGTTTTAATCTTATCGGACAGCCCAGGAATCGGTGTACAGAATGTGGAAAATAACTTACAAAAATGTTTCAGTTTTATTTACTAAAGTTCTTATATTAGTCACTTGGATGGTCTGAAACATGAAACGTAGCTGCAGAGGTTGGAAATGTGTGCTCTCCTAATAGTGCTAAATACAATTCTTACTGCCCCTTACAGTTTTCCATACTAACAAGATGAATGGAAGAGAAAAGAGGCAGTCATCTGTCTCTCATCTATCCATATCTATAATATTTATTCTCTCTATCTGTATTATGTCATCCATCCATATCTATGTCTATATCATCTATTATCTGTCATCTATCATCTATCCATCCATATCTATATTTATTCTATCTGTATTATCTCTCATCTATCCATCCATATCTATGTCTATATCTATCTGTCATCTATCATTATCCATCCATATCTATATCATCTATCTATCTATCTATCTATCTATCTATCTATCTATCTATCTATCTATCTATCTATCTATCTCTTCTATCATCTACCTCTTATCTAGTCTCCATCTCTTCCATCTTTGTCTTTCATCTATCTCATCTAATGTCTCTATCCATCTCTTCCATCTTTCTTTCATCTATCTATCTCTATCTAATCATCTATCCATCCATATCTATATTGTCTATATCATCTATGTCATCTATCCATCGATATCTATATTTATTATCTCTATCATCTGTCATTTGTCATCTATCATCTATCCATATCTATATTATCATCTCTCATCCATCCATCCATCTAGCCATCTTTATTTATCCACAACTGCCCATCTCTATCGTATACCTACCTACATCTACCTACCTACATCCATCTCTATCTGTCATCTAATCTCTCAACCATCCATGTCTGTCCATCTCTATTTATACATAGCTATCCATCATTTCTCACTCTCACACATCTGTCATTTTTCATCTGTCTATCTATATAGTGTGAGAAATGGTCACATTTCACTTTTTTCAATGATGTAACTTTGAACGCTCAATAAACAAATGGTTTATTGTTGGTAAAAATGCTTATATTCTTGCCCTCATGTGCCAGACAAATACACCCAGCCAAGAAGGGAAATTGGGTTTTCCGATGGGCATTGGTGTTTTGCCCCATTGTACCACCTTTCTTGCCACAGTTGTTAAGTGAATCACTGCAGTTAAGTTAGGAACACCATTGTTAAGTGAATCTGGCTTCCCCCTTTACTTTGTCAGAAGGTCGCAAAAGGGGATCACGTGTCACTGCAACCGTCATAAATATGAGCCAGTTGCCAAATGTCCGAATTTTAATCACATGACCATGGGGACGCTGCAACGGTCATAAGTGTGAAAAATGGTCATAAGTTCCTTTTTTTCAGTGCCGTTGTGACTTCACTCACTAAATGAACCGTTGTTAAGTCAAGGTGTACCTGTAACTGCCTTGAAATTATCCCATGTTAAGCTGCATAGCACAAACATCTACAGTTGATCAGAGGAAATGTATTGTGACATTTAATAATAATAATAATAATAATTTACTTTAATTTACATGGACTTCAGTAAGGCATTCGATAAAGTAGATCACAACCTACTACTTGACAAGATAGAAAAATATGGGGTAGACAGCATCACCACCAGATGGATCCATAGCTGGCTGACCGGCCGTACTTAGCGTGTGGTCCTCAATGGAACCGCATCTACATGGAGGGAAGTGTGTAGTGAGGTGCCCCAGGGCTCTGTTCTGGGCCCAGTGCTCTTCAACATCTTCATCAACGATTTGGACGAGGGGATAGATGGGGAACCCATCAAATTTGCAGACAACACCAAGCTGGCAGGAATAGCCAACACTCCAGAAGACAGGCTTAAGATACAGGAGGATCTGGACAGACTTGAACACTGGGCGCTATCTAACAAAATGAAATTCAATGGTGAAAAAAGCAAGGTTCTACATTTAGGTAAGAAAAACCAAATGTACAGGTATAGTATAGGGAGTACCTTGCTCAATAGTAGTAACTGTGAGAGGGACCTCGGAGTCCTAGTGGACAATCACTTAAATATGAGCCAGCAGTGTGCTGCAGCTACCAAAAACGCCAACACAGTGCTAGGCTGCATTAACAGAGGGATAGAATCAAGATCACGAGAAGTGTTAATACCACTTTACAATGCCTTAGTAAGGCCACACTTGGAATACTGCATGTCGAGAGTCTAGAAAGAATACAGAGAAGAGCAACAAAGATGATTAGGGGACTGGAGGCTAAAGCATATAAGGAACGGCTGCTGGAATTGGGTATGTCTAGTTTAATGAAGAGAAGGACGAGGTGGGACACGATAGCAGTGTTCCAATATCTCAGGGGCTGCCCCAAAGAAGAGGGAGTCAAGCTATCCTCCAAAGCACCTGAGGGCAGGACAAGAAGCAATGGATGGAAACTCATCAAGGAGAGAAGCAACCTAGAACTAAGGAGAAACTTCCTGACAGTTAGAACAATTAACCGGTGGAACAACCTGCCTCCAGAAGCGGTGAATGCTCCAACACTGGAAGTTTTTAAGAAGAGACTGGACAGCCATTTGACCGAAATGGTATAGGATTTCCTGCCTGAGCAGGGGGTTGGACTAGATGACCTCCAAAGTCCCTTCCAACTTTATAATAATAATAATAATAATGATAATAATAATAATTTGGATGGGACCTTGGAGGTCATCTAGTCCAACCGCCTGCTCAGACAAGAAACCCTACACCATTTCAGACAAATGGCTGTCCAGTCTCTTCTTAAAAACTTCCAGTGTTGGAGCATTCACAACTTCTGGAGGCAGGTTGTTCCACTGGTTAATTGTTCTCACTGTCAGGAAATTCCTCCTTAGTTCCAGCTTGCTTCTCTCTTTGGTTAGTTTCCATCTGTTACTTCTTGTCCTGCTTGTATCACGTCATAAAATGTTTTATGACTACGTTAGAAAATATTTTATAAAATTGGCTAACTTTCAATTTCATGGGAGTCCGTCGTAGATTTTTGAGTGCATTCTGTTAGTGAATCCATTTGCAACATCGTGGTTCAAAACCTGTTGCCATACAGTGCACTGTTTCGCACAGTTAAAGGTTTACACACAGGCAAACAAGACCTGGTAGTGTTATAGATTAGAATACAAATCAACAAAGGATGCATCCATCTCCAGTGGCCTCAACGCCTCTCTAAAAGGAGGCAAATGACCGGCTGTCTGCAAGGAGTATAAATCCTTCCTTTCCCCACCATCCAGTCAGAGCTGAAGAAGCTCCTTGGAGGAGAAGCAAAACATCTTCAAAGATAAACAAGAAAGTCCAGTTGCCTCCTGAAAAAGCACCTCTGGGAAAAACCATGACCTGGATGACGGAGAATCTCCATGGACATTTAGCCCCGCGCTTTGGGATGAACACCCTTCGAATGGTGCGGGAGGATGAACGGATTTCCAGAAAACATGGCAGACTACAAAAACCATCTGCGCTTCAGTTTGAGATGGAGACCACACAGACTCATCCCCAACAGCCTATGTGCCCATCTTCAACAGGGAAGGGACCCAGGGCAGAAAACCACCTGCAGCCAAGAAGGCTTCACACCCATTTGCACCACTCAGGTGACCCTGAGGACACAGGTAACCCTCCAGGTGGCCTCAAGGACTCTCTAAAAGGAGGCAAATGACCGGCTGTCTGCAAGGAGTATAAATCCTTCCATTCCCCACCATCCAGTCAGAGCTGAAGAAGCTCCTAGGATGAGAAGCGAAACGTCTTCAAAGAAAAAACAAGGAAGTCCAGTTGCCTCCTGAAAAAGCACCTTTGGGATCTCCAGTGCTCGTTTAAACTGACCGTCTTAAATGCTGGTTGAGCTTCATCTAGTGAGCGTTCAAAGTTGCAGCAGCACTGAAGAAAGTGACTTACGACCGTTTTTCACACTTAATGACCGTCTCGGCATCCCCATGGTCACTTTATCAAAATTCAGACACTTGGCAACTGGTTCATATTTATAACGGTTGCAGCCTCCTGGGGTCATGGGATCCCCTTTTGTGATCTACTGACAAGCAAAGCATTTGCTGAATGCATTTGGGTCAATATAAAAGGGGGGGGGGAATGACATTGCCATAGGTGTATACTACAGGCCACCCAACCAAACAGAGGAAATAGATGAACTTTTTGCTAGTCAGCTAACTAAGGCATGTAGGAAGCACATCACAATAGTAATGGGGGACTTTAATTACCCTGACATCAACTGGGAGACAAACTGCACCAAGTGGAAGATCAAACAGGTTCCTGGCAAACCTAGCAGACAACTTTGTCTCCCAAAAAGTAGAGAAGGGAACTAGGGGATTAGCCATATTGGATTTAATTCTCACTAACAGAGACGAAATGATAGGAGGTGTTGAAGCCACAGGAACCTTGGGGGGGGGGGGGTGATCATGCAATATTGGAATTCAACATTCTGGAAGCACAAGCAATAGAACACAGTCAAACTAGAGTCTTGGACTTCGAGAGCTAATTTCAATAAACTTAGAGAGGGCTTGGGAAGGATTCCATGGATGAGAATCCTCAAGGGGAAAACAACTCAAGAAGCTTGGGAAATTTTGAAAAGTTGAGATAATAAAAGCCTAGTCTAGCACAATACCAACAAAGAGGAAAAATAACAGCTCTCAAAAGAAACCAGCATGGCTGCATAAAGAACTCTCTGATAAATTGAAGGATAAAAAGGACAAGTATAGAAAATGGAAAGAGGGGCACATAACTAAGGCAGAATATCAGCAAATAGCCCGAGCCTGCAAAGATGAAGTGAGGAAAGCCAAAGGGGAAGCCCGATTCACTTGAAGAACTGTGCTCCTAGCTCAACAATGCAGCGATTCACTTAACAACCGTGGTGAGAAAGGTCGTAAAATGGGGCAAACCTCACTTCACAACCCGTCTTGCTTAGCAACAGAAATTTTGCCATCAAAGGTCGGCCTGTAATTCTGTAATTCGAGGACGACCTGTAATTCTGTTTTTGGAAAGCTAAGTCTTGGAACTTGAAAATGGGATTTTAAAATGAAGAAGGCAGCGAAGGCAGACCTCTGGAGCAAATTACAGCGTACTATGAGTTTATTAGAACCGTTTTTATTACAAAGATCCAATCACCATGTACAGTTTTTACAACTTCCACTTAGCCAGAAGAGGGGAAGGCGATGCGTTTAATTCCAATTTCCCCAAATCGAAAAGCAGCAGAGTCTGTGATAGAATTTTATCTACAATAACAACTTGTCTACCAAGATGGGGAACAGAGGCAAAAAAAAGAGACATTTGGATTCAAAGAAAGGGAGAGAGAGAGAGAAATATCTAAAATCATCCTGGATGTTATTTTTGGGTGGTGTTTCCCCCTGCTTGGCGCTCTGTGTTGGGACTACATTTCCCAGAATCCTTAGCAGTTGGAATGTTCACGGATGTTCCATAGCACCTTCTGGCTTAAAAAAAGAGAGCGGTTTTAATTCATTGCTATAGTTATTACAGTTAATGGCTTAGGGTGGTTAAGACTGCAACATTCAGAAATAACTCTGGGGTTTCCCCCCCATGAATTTGGGGGGGGGGGAAGGCAGGCCCTAGTTCAGGAAAGTCACTGAAGTGATGAAATTTTATCGTTGTTAGAAACCTTTTGGCGTAGTTTGGATACAAGGGCACGATTGAAGTAGGCAGAGCCCCTGCAAAGTCAGGACTATCTTCCAGAAATTCCCCCACAGCTCTTCTTACAATCTCCCATGGGGGGGGGGGAGAGGGGAGATTTGGTGCAAGACACAACGACATCTTTGTGCAAATGACACAATCTGCATCGTTTGTCTTGGGACATTCTGACATGGTGGATGGCCCTGTGCCCAAATCCTTTCTAGTTTCGGAGTCATCTCTCGTAGGTAAAGGGTCCACAAGACCAAGTCCTCCCCATTTAACAGGTTCCCCTCTTTTTGCTAGATGATTCTGGCTCTCCCCTCTGTCTCCCAAGATGCATTCACAAGAAACACAGTGCCATTAGCCATGTGGCTGCCTTTAGCACGTGTGAATCCAGGCTCTGGGGTCAGTTTTGGATTCTGTAACTTGAGCAAAACTCGGAGACCGGGTTGAGCAAACCAGGATTCAGCGTTCCGGGGGAACCCAATCCATTGACTGACTGAATCAGGAGCCTTAAAATACTTTTCCTGCCCCCCAGCAAACAGAGAAGACTACATTTTGCAATAAACTGCAGTGTTTCTCAACCTTAGCAATTTGAAGATTGGGAGACTTCAACTCCCAGAATTCCACACCAGGCATGCTTTAAGATGGGTGGACTTCCACTCCCAGAATTTCCCAACCAGCATTGTTTCAGATTGGTGGACTTCTACTCCCAGAATTCCCTAGCCAGCAGGCTTTGAGATGGGTGGACTTCTACTCCCAGAATTCCCCAGCCAGCATGCTTTAAGATGGGTGGACTTCAACTCCCAGAATTCCCTAGCCAGCAGGCTTTGAGATGGGTGGACTTCACTTCCCATAATTCCCCAGCCAGCATGTTTTAAGATGGTGGACTTCTGCTCCCAGAATTCCCCAGCCAGCCTGCTTTAAGAGGGGTGGACTTCCACTCCCAGAATTCCCCAGCCAGCATTTTTGAAGATGGATGATGGCCTTCAAGCTGCTACCATTGAGAAACATCGCAGTACGGATATAGTGAGAACAACTTCTTTTCTCGGCTTAGTTTGCTGCAATATCCTTGGCTTTAGCCATCTTTAAACCATCATTTCGATGGGTGCACCCACTCCCCCCACCGCTTCAACCTTTCTGCGCTTGGTGAAAGAAATTAAAGGGATTCATTTCCTCGCTAAAAATGGGCAAGGGGGGCTGCGGAGAGGAAGGGGCCGCAACGCCGAATTCGCTCGGGGCTCCGGAACGTCATTTCTGAATCCATCCCAGCTATGAAAACCACTTGCCATGAGAAGTTTAAGCATCTCCTTCCTGCCCCGTCTGGATGGCCTCGGGGTACCCTGTCTCTCTTCCCCCTCCCTCCCTCCCTCCCAAAGCCAAATCTTCCCCTCCCAGGAGACCCTGCACCCACCCACCCACCCCCTTGCTTGCAAAGAGCCACCTGGAAAGCGTTTAGAAAGAGACATCATTCTGGGTTAAAAAAAAGGCACCACAAGGAAATGACGGTCGGCCCACACCGAAGGGAGGGTGGTAGACCGACCCGGCCACTTTTAAATTAGCGTCTAAGACAGGGGTCTTCAAACTTGGTAACTTTAAGACTTGTGGACTTCAACTCCCAGAATTCCTGAGCCAGCATGTTTCAGCATAAAAACCTCTCCATTTCTCCTCAGCATGGCTGGCTGAGGAATTCTGGGAGTTGAAGTCCACAAGTCTTAAAGTTGCCCAGGTTGGAGACCCCTGGTCTAACAAGTGGGGAAGGGGTGACGAAGGAACACCCCCCTCCCCCCCCCCCAATCCCTGCCTCAGCTCTGGCTTTAGATAGGCTCAGGCTTCAGTTTATCGGCCAGAAAGTCATTCACGAAAGTTTCCACAATCGGTGGCGTGATCTCTTCGACATCCATGACGTATTTGGCCCGGGCAGACATGTCCAAGATGGTGAGGAGGGGGGCGGCTTCAGGCAGGTTGGTATAATCCCGAAGAGAGTCGGTCATGTCATCCTGGATACAGGGGGGGGGGGGGGAAGGGACAGACAAGGAAAAACACACACAAAAAAAGAAAGTTGGTTTATATCATTACAAGCCATTATATCACCTGTCTGAGACGGTATAGGTTCTCCTGCTTGAGCAGGGGGCTGGACTAGAAGACCTCCAAGGTCCCTTTCAGCTCTATTCTGATTGAAATGGTATAGGTTGTCCTGCTGGAAGCACAGGGTAGGACTAGAAGACCTCCATGGCCCCTTCCAGCTCTATTCTGATGGATTGAAATGGTAAGAGGGTCTACTGCTTGAGCAGAGGGCTGGACTAGAAGACCTCCAAGGTCCCTTCCATGACATGGTATAGGGCTCTTTTATGACTCATGGACTTCAACTCCCAGAATTCCTGAGCCAGCCATGCTGAGGGGAAAGGGAGAGGTTTCTAAGCTGAGCCATGCTGGCTCAAGAATTCTGGGAGTTGAAGTCTACGAGTCATAAAAGAGCCAAGGTTGCCTACCCCTGGTATAGGGTCTCCTGCTTGAGCAGGGGGCTGGACTAGAAGACCTCCAAGATCCCTTCCAGCTCCATTCTATTCTAAATATCAGCTGCAAACATGAAGTTGCAACTCAGGTTTATTGCTCAAGGTTAAACAAGGAGTCCACAACTTATGACCACAATGCAGCTCAAAATTTCTGTTCCTAAACGGAAGTGAGTTTTGCCCCATCTGACGAGCTTTCTGGCCATGGCTGTTAAAGTGAATCACCGCAGTCATTAAATTAGGAACACGGTCGTTAAATGAATCTGGCTTCTTCCCCATTGTCAGAAGGTTGCAAAAGGGGATCATGTGACCCCCCCAGGACACTGCAACCGTCATAAATACGAGTCAGTTGCCAAGCATCTGAATTTTCGATCACGTGGCTGCAACGGTCATAAGTGTGAAAAATGGTCGTAAGTCACTTATTTCCAGTGCTTTTGTAACTTTGAACAGTCACTAAATGAACTGTTGCACGTCGAGGACTGCAACCATTCATTTAGTGACCAGGAGAAGTTACACCAGCACTGAAGAAAGTGACTTACGACTGTTTTTTTCACACTTACGACCGTCGTACCGTCCCCCAGGGTCACGTGATCAAAATTCAGAGGCCTGGCAACTGACTCGTACTTGTGACGGTCGCAGCGTCCTGGGGTTCACCTGATCCCTTTTTGCGATCTTCTGACAAGCAAAGTCAATGGGGGGAAGCCCGATTCACTTAATGACTAGACAGCCATTTGTCTGAAACGGTATAGGGTTTCCTGCCTGAGCAGGGGGTTGGACTAGATCAGGGCTTTTCAACCTGTGGTACGCGTACCACTTGTGGTACATTAACAAGTGGCAGGTGGTACGCAGCCCTGCCTAGCCAAGTGTAGTGGGGGAGGGAAAGAGCCAGCGCAGGCAAGGATTTACTGTGAGAGAGTCCTCTGGAGCTGCAGAGTGGCTGGGGGAGGCAAAGGCCTCAGGTTCACTTCTGGCTCACCCTCCCCCATGAGAAAGGAGGAAGAGAGGGGCGGAGACAGAAGAGGCTATAAAAGGAGGCAGTTTGGGCGGGAGAGGGAGAGAGAAAAAAGCAGCAGCCTTGGGAGGAGGTGGAGTCAGCTCTAGCTGCACTGAAGGAGGAGGGGGGGGAGGAGAGAAGAGGAGATCAAGCAGGCCGGCCGTGAGCCGATCTACAACTGCTGTGGCAGCCACTTCTGCTGGCAGCAGCAAACAGGCAAGAAATGCAGTGGGGGAGGGGTCGCCCTCCAAGAGGAATGAAAAAAGGCAGCAATGGCTGGAGGTGAGGCACGAGGGAGGGAGATGGAGAGTGGAAGGATTCTTGTGCTTTTGTGACTTTGAAGTTCTGGGATTTGTGCAATGTGGGCTTTGTGTTCTTAAGGAGCGTTTGGCAATTTCTATTTGGCTGATGGCTGATGTCTCCTGTTAGCTTCTATTGCTCTGCTATTGTTAGCTGTAAGTTTTGCTGCAAGGGATTTTGAAGTAGCCAGTAGCTAATTCTTAAAGGGGAATGTGCCTTTTTAAGCTAGTTCACTCAGCAGTTTGTCTTTTCTGTTTCTGGAGGCTTTTCCTTGTTTGATGAATATATGGAAGAGAGAAAATATTGGGGGTGGGTTCAAATTCTTCCTTCAGAAGGGGGTGGGCATGAGAAAGAGGGAGGCAGGGAAGGAGGGAGGGAAGTCCTGCCTTAGCACTTGGCCACCAGCAGCCCTGCCATTGACTTTGCTTGTCAAAAGGTTGCAAAAGGGGATCACATGACCCTGGGACACTGTGACCATCATAAATATGAATCAGTTGCCAAGCATCCAAATATAAATCACATGATCCTGGGCATGCCTCAATGGTCATAAGTGTGAAAAATGTTCATAAGTCATTTCAGTGCAATTGCAACTTTGAACAGGTTTTTTTTTTTTTTGGTCATCAAGTTTTTGACACCTTGCTAGGTGGTACTCGAATATTGCCATATCCTAAAAGTGGTACAATCGGTGAAAAGGTTGAAAAGCCCTGGACTAGATGACCTCCAAGGTCCCTTCCAACATGATTATATTAATTGTTATTATTATTATTATTACTATTAACTGTGGCAAGAAAGGACATTGGCAACTGACTCACATTTATGACGGTCGCAATGTGTCCCGGGGTTCACGGGATCCCCTTTTGCAACCTTCTGACCAGCAAAGTCAATGGGGAGAAGCCCGATTCACTTAATGACTGGACAGCCATTTGTCTGAAATGGTATAGGGTTTCCTGCCTGAGCAGGGGATTGGACTAGATGACCTCCAAGGTCCCTTCCAACTTTATTATTATTATTAATTATTATTAATTATTATTATTATTAACTGTGGCAAGAAAGGACGTTGGCAACTGACTCACATTTATGACGGTCGCAGTGTGTCCTGGGGCTCACGGGATCCCCTTTTGCGACCTTCTGACAAGCAAAGTCAATGGGGAAAGCCAGATTCACTTAACGACCGAGTTACTAACTTAACAACGGCCGTGATTCACTTAACAACTTGAAATGTCAAGAAATGTCACAAAGTGGAGCAAAACTCACTTAGAAACTGTCTGGTTTCAAATGACAGAAATTAGGTGATCGTAAGTCGAGGATTCCTACTTGTAACTTCAGATGTTATTTTTCTACCCCAAAGCCGGTTTATTTTTTATTTTTTGCAGAAGTCTGCAAAAAATCTTGAGACTATGGAATGGGAGATAAAACTCATCCGTATATGATGGGGTGGCGGGTTTTTTTTCCTTTTTTTTCTTACATCAGGAGTCCTAAACTTAGCCACTTTAAGACGGGTGGACTTCAACAACTCCCAGAATTCCCCAGCCAGCATGAAGTCCACCGGTCTTAAAAGTGGCCACGTTTGAGGATCCCTGGCTTATATCCTTGCAATCCCCCAGCTTAATTTGTTCACGCTCCCTTGCATTTTGGCAGATGGCGCCTGCCGGACCAGGATTCAATGTTGATTTGGACAGCCCAAAAGTCCACGCAGGCAGAGGACGATGGGGTGAAGGAGTCCACCTTAAAATAGCCGTGTAGGAGACAAAGAACTTTCCTGGGATAAAGCTGGAATCTTCTTGCGGTCTGCAAAGTGCTGGGTTTGAATTGCATCATCTCCAGCCACGGGGCAGATTCCCTAACCACATCTAGAGTTCCTTAATTCTGGATTTTCTTCCTTTGCAAGCATTTCTCAATATTGGATTCCCTCCCCCCCCCCCCGCCCGAAGCTGAAATTCTTCGGCTTTATTATCTTTCAAGTCTCTTAACGTCTGTTTTATTCCAGGTCTCCCGTTTGTTCTTTGCTTCTGGAAGACTTGAGGAAGCAATATTTCGTACATTTTGGGGGCGTACAATTAAATCTTTTCCTCTTTTTTTAACTTCTAAATTTTCCCTTCTTTAACAGCACCTTCCGCTCCCCTCAATTTTATCCCGGAAACTGCAACATTTCAGAGGGAGACTTAGCTGTATGGTGGATGCATAATTCCATAATTATCTTTGGAGCAGTGTTTGCCGAGCTTAGCAGCTTTAAGATAGGTGGACGTTCAGAATTCCCCAGCCATCATGCAAACTGGGGAATTCTGGGAGTGGAAGTCCATCCCTCTTAAAGCAGGCTGGCTGGGGAATTCTGGGAATTGAAGTCCACCCATCTTAAGGCATGCTGGCTGGGGAATTCTGGGAGTTGAAGTCCACCCATCTTAAAGCAGGCTGGCTGGGGAATTCTGGGAGTGGAAGTCCACCCCTTATAAAGCATGCTGGCTGGGGGATTCTGGGAGTTAAAGTCCATCCATCTTAAAGCATGCTGGCTGGGGAATTCTGGGAGTTGAAGTCCAGCCCCCTTAAAGCAGACTGGCTGGGGGATTCTGGGAGTGGAAGTCCACCCATCTTAAAGCAGGCTGGCTGGGGAATTCTGGGAGTGGAAGTCCACCTGTCTTCAAGCATGCAGGCTGGGGGATTCTGGGAGTGGAAGTCCACCCATCTTAAAGCAGGCTGGCTGGGGAATTCTGGGAGTGGAAGTCCACCTGTCTTCAAGCATGCTGGCTGGGGAATTTTGGGAGTTGAAGTCCAGAAATCTTAAAGTGGCCAAATCTGAGAAACATTGATCCAGAATCTGCGGGATTCTGGGAGTGGAAGTCCACCCATCTTGAAGCATGCTGGCTGGGGAATTCTGGGAGTGGAAGTCCACCCATCTTAAAGCAGGCTGGCTGGCTGGCTGGGGAATTCTGGGAGTGGAAGTCCACCTGTCTTCAAGTATGCTGGCTGGGGAATTCTGGGAGTTGAAGTCTACCCTTCTTAAAGCGTCCTTGGCTGGGGAATTCTGGGAGTGGAAGTCCACCCCTCTTAAAGCATGACTGGCTGGGGAATTTTGGGAGTTGAAGTCCAGAAATCTTAAAGTGGCCAAATCTGAGAAACATTGATCCAGAATCTGCTATGTATGCTCTGCAGTCCTCTTTCCACATTATACAACACCCTTGTGAGGTACGGCTACCTTAACCCTTTCCTTCTTGCTTTAAGGCTGGTCACAATATTCTCTCCTTAGCAAGTTGGCATCCACCAAGGAGGGGCCCCTTTTTCCCACCCCTCCCTCCCCAGAACACCCTTTACTATCCCAAGTATACACCCTATCAGTGCCAATATTTAGGAAAAGCCCTTCAGATGCATTTCTTTTGTCTTGGAACTTTTTCCAACTTTGGACGCCAGCAAAACGTTGAAATAATTTGGACCCGCGGCTTCCATTTTAATAGCATCAGTGGCTTTCAATAATTTGATTTTTGGTGGCATTCTTCTTTGGAGAAAAATGACAGCCTAGATAGAATAATTTTAAGTCAGCAAAAAATAAATCTCGCCCCGGCACCGGCTTGATATTCTGCACCGGCTTTCTGCTGCGGCTTTTTCCCAGAGACTCCCAACTGCAAAAAAGGCTTGCTAGAATTTATAGCTGAATTTATTATCTCTCCCGGCTTTTGTGTGGTTCGTCCTGGCCTTGCTTGCGGTCCGCCCGCCCGCCCGCTTGCCTGCGTCCATCTCGCCTTGCTTTCCTGCCCTCCGCAAAATGGCGGGTGCAACTCCTGCATGCTGAAGACCCCAAGAAGGCAGGGCTATTGTCGGAGGGGTGTGTACGCTTGTCTGAAATTGGCATGCTGTTGTTTCCTCCCCCCCCTTCCGCAATGCACCCAAGACCCCAGCCTGGAGACCCCAAACGATGCACCAGGGGCTGAACGGCATTCCAGAAATCAGCACCGCAATTTCCCTCCCTCGGCTGGGAATTTGGTGGAAATTTCCCCCCCCCAAAGGGATTTCTTTACCCCACACTCTAGTAGGGTCATTGTGTCAGTTCCCAAGATTTGTGTTTGTGTGTGTGTGTGGCTGGTTTCTGCAGAGGGGGAAATCCTAGCAAACAGGTGTTTTCCCTGCTCCGAAAAAGCTTATTATTTTTTTTCGGCTGCCGTTGTTTCATCGCGTCCAGACCCTTGCTGCAAGGACTAACCTACCCAAGGGGGGGGGGGACAGAAGAGGCAGCCCCCCTATCTGTCCACAGGGTGGCCATTTCCTCGTGACCCCCCCACCAACCCTGCCGCAGCCCCCTTCCCCTGGAAGGGCTGGCGAGAAGTTTGATGAATGGGTCATTCAGAGAGCTGTCAGCCGAGCCGGCAAGCAGATGGCATTGGCGAATGAATGAAAGGTTGTGTTGTAGGGGCAGGCCGGCCATGGGGTGGGTTGGAGGAGGGAGGGGGGCGTGGGGAGGGGGCTGTGGGGAGGGGTGGAAGGCGCGCAGAGGGGTCTTTTGTTTTAGGATTCATTGGGACAACAACGGACACATTCAGCGATCACCGGAGCAGGCAGGCAGAGCCGACGGTAGGTGGGGTGTCTCCTGACCATTTGAGGAGGGGGTTAGAAGAAGAGAGGGGTGGGAGATGGGGCTGGTGGTCCCAGGGAGGCTGGGAAGGGCTGATGGGCTAAGATGCCCTTGCTTGAATAAAGGTGGGGGACAGAACAGAACAACAGAACAGGGAACAGCCGGGCAACCAAATGGAGGTTAACCCACTCTAAGATAGTCCTCGACTTACAACGGTCCATTTAGTGACCGTTCGAAGTTACGACGGCACTGAAAAAAGTGACTGATGACCACATTTCAGACTTACAACCGTTGCAGCATCTTCAGGGTCAGGGGATCCCAAACCTGGACGCTTGGCAACTGACTCGTATTTATGACGGTCGCTGTGTCCCGGGGGTCACGTGATCCCCTTTTGCGACCTTCTGACAAGCAAAGTCAATGGGGGGGGGAGCCGGATTCACTTAACAACCAGGTGACTAATTTAACAACTGCAGTGATTCACTTAACGACCGGGGCAGGAAAAGTCGTCAAATGGGGCAAAACTCACTTAACAACTGTCTCCCTAGCAAGAGGAATTTGGTGCTCAATTTTGGTCGTAACTCAAGGACGGCTCCTCGTGCAAGATCGGGAGATGTGGAGAGTCCTGGCCGCTAAGAGTCGGGCACAACTGAATGGATAACATCATCATCAGAATAACAGCGTTGGGAGGGACCTGGGAGGTCATCTAGTCCAACCCCCTGCTCAGGCAGGAAGGCCTATACCATTTCAGACAAATGGCTGTCCAGTCTCTTCTTGAAAACTTCCAGTGTTGGAGCACTCACAACTTCTGGAGGGAAGCCATTCCCAATTGAGGAAGTGCCATTCCCCACTTAGCGACGTCTTAGACTAAGTGCTCAGCCCCTCCACCCAGGATGGACAATGGGGAGGTGTTTTTTTTTTGTTGGCATGAACCGTACTGGGTGAAAATGAGATACGGCCCCTCACGCAAGGCAAGACTCAACATGTTGCTAAGTGAGGAATTTGTCAACTGAGTTTCGCCCCATTTTACGACATTCCTTGCCACAGTTATGAAGTGAATCACTGGAGTCGTTAAGTTAGTAACACAGTCGTTAAGTGAATCCGGCTTCCCCCATTGACTTTGCTGGTCAGGAGGTTGCAAAAGCGGGTCACGTGACCTCGGGACGCTGCAACGTCATAAATACGAGCCAGTTGCCAAGCCTCCGAATTTTGATCACGTGATCATGAGGGATCCTGCAACGGCCGTTAAGTGGGAAAAACGGTCATTAAGTCACTTTTTTCAGTGCCGTTGTAAATTTGAACAGTCGCTAAATAAAATGTTGTAAGCCGGGGACTACTGTACCTGTATGACAGGGGTCTTCAAACTGGGCCCTTTTATGACTTGTGAACTTCAACTCCCAGCATTCCCTAGGCCAGGGTTTCTCATCTTGGACGGCTTAAAGAAAGACTTCAACTCCCAGAATTCCTCAGCCAGCATCCCTCAGTCATTTTTAAAGTCATCAAGGTTCAGAAAAATTGGTCTAGAGGTAGTCCTCGACTTACGACAACTGAGCCGAAAATTTCCGTTGCTAAGAGAGACAGTTCTTAAGTGAGTTTTGTCCCATTTTATGCCTGTTCTTGCCACAGTTGTTAAGCGAATCACTTGTCAAGTTAGTGACAAGTGAATCTGACTTCCCTGTTGACTTTGCTTGCCAGAAGGTCACAAAAAGGGGATCTTGTGACACTGCGACCGTCATAAATACGAGCCAGCTGCCGCGCGTCTGAATTTTGACCACGTGGATGCTGCAATGGTCGTAAGTGTGAGGAACGGTCATAAGTCACTTTTTTCAGTGCCGTTGCGACTTTGAACGATCACTAAAGAAATACAGGCAGTTCTCGACTTACAAAAGCTTGCTTAGTGACCGTTCAAAGTTACCACAGCACTGAAAAGAGTGACTTATGGCCGTTTTTCACACGACCGTTGAAGCATCCCCCTGGTCAGATGTTCAAAATTGGGACGCTTGGCAACTGACTCGTATTTACGACGGTCACAGTGTCCCGGGGTCATGCGATCCCCTTTTGCGACCTTCTGACAAGTAAAGTCAAGGGAGAAACCAGATTCGCTTAACGACCGGGTTATTAATCGAACACCTTCAGTGATTCACTTAACGAATGTGGCAAGAAAAGTCGTAAAATGGGACAAAACTCACTTATGCAAATTTCCCACTTAGCAACCCAAGTTTTGGGCTCAATTTGTGGTCGTAGGTCGAGGACTACCTGGAGTGTGGCTGTCGCTGAGGCTTCTGGGAAAGGGTCCCAGGTTGTGAAAACTGGGCTAAGGCAGGCCGATGAGTCTAGAAGCCTGCCTGAAGCACCGCTGCCCATAAACCACGAATGTCTGCTTGTTTGACCCTTCCCGCTCCCTTCTTCTCCATACCTCTCCAGCCACGAAAAACAGCAGCGGGATCTCTTCATCTTTGGCTTTGTATTGGGCTATGATCTTCTCCGCGATGGGCTGGATCAGCTGCTTGGCCGCTTCGGATTCTCCATCATCGTCGGAATCTGAAACACGGGCACACCGAAGAAGGAATGATGATCACGTTCCCAAAGGGGGTTTAGACAGAAAAAGGAGGGAGAGAGAGGGGGGGATAGGGTAGGGAAAGAGAGAGAGAGAGACGGGGTAGGGAGGGAAAGAGGGAGGGAGGGAGGGAAAGAGAGAGATGTGGTAGGGAAGGGAAAGAGAAATGGAGGGAGAGAGAGTGAGATGGGGAAGGGAAGGGATATAGAGGGAAGGAGAGAGAGGGACAGACGGGAGGGAGAGAGATGGGGGTAGGAAAGGGAAAGAGGGAGGGAAGGAGGGGGAGAGAGCGGGAGGGAGAGAGAGAAGGGGTAGGGAAGGACGGAGGGAAGGAGGGGAAGAGAGGGGGAGGAAAGGAGAGAGAGAGGGACGGAGGGAGGGAGAGAGATGAGGGAGGGAAGGGAAAGAGAGAGGGAGGGAGGGAGGGAGAGAGATGAGGGAGGGAAGGGAAAGAGGGAGAGAGAGAGATGGGGTAGGGAAGGGAAAGAGAGAGGGAGGGAGGGAAAGAGGGACGGACGGAGGGAGAGAGGGAGAGAAAGAAAAGCAGAGCACAAGGTTGCTATAGACACCTTACAAATACTCCTCGAGTTGTGACCATCATGGAGCCTGGCAATTAGGGTCGTAAAGTGGGTCACCATGTGACTGGATCCATTTTTATGACTTTTTTGCATTCGGTCGTAAAGCGAATGCTGCGGTTGTTAAGTGAATCCATTGTTCGTTGTCGGTCGGTTTTGGCAGGGAACTGGAAGTAAACGCCGGTTTCCGGGGAAAAGTTGTTAAGTTGCGGTCCTGTGACCGTGGGGCGAGTTACAGTACCCTCAAAACGTGGTCATGTGACCGCAGGGGTGGAAGGTGAGGACAAACCTTCAAATCTTCAGTTGTAACTCCCACGGGAGGGTCCATCGGAGCTTTGAACTGTTGCTAAGTGACTGGTTATAAGTTGAGTACTACTTGCAGCGGCGCTTCCACTTAATTTTAGGGTGACTGCAGAAACTGGCAGGACACGCGTTTCAAGTTTCTAGTCCTCATTCTTTTAAGAGCTGCCTCTTTTCTGCTTCTGCTCGGATTCCTAGATTTTTTTGGTGGGGCTTTTGTTCTCTTTATTTATTTTAAGCATTTCTCTCCATATTTTCTTCCTCCTCCTCCTCCTCCTCCTCCATTCCACAAACCCCTCTCCCTTCTAGCACTGATGAGGTTACCTAGTTGGGTCATTGAAGTGTCTGCAAACCAAACTTAGAGAGCACTAAAGATCCCACGGTCTTCCTCCTCCTCCTCCTCCTCCTCCCCCCCCATGTTGCAACAGTTGTAAGTGTGAAGAATGGTCATAAGTCACTTTTTTGAATGCCTTTGTAACTTTGAACAGTCACTAAATCAGGGGTCCTCAAACTTGGCCACTTTTAAGACTTGTGGACTTCAACTCCCAGAATTCCCCAGCCAGCCAGTATCTGGGAGGGGTTGTGGGGAGGGGGGGAGCGAGAAGACCCCGTCTGCACCACCCCTCCCCAAAAGAGGCAATCTGGCTCAGTGTTAATTAAACCCAGAAGAGAATCTGCGGAGGACAAAACTTCAAATTCCTCCCAGCTTCTTTCTTGTGTTTGCGTTCAGCAAGGAGACATTATTAATGGGATTAATCCAGTCTCCCTCCCACCCCTAGAGACCCCCCCCAAAGCCCCTTGGCTCAGCTCCAGCTCTGGGGTTTTTTTTTGGCTGACCTCTGCTGGATCTCCCACCAAGAGGGGGCAAATATCAACTGGGTGAAGCCGATTAACGCCCCCCCATGCAACGTTCTGCAGGGGAACAGACAGGCAGGAGGGATGAAGGCCCCCGCAGCCCCCCCACCTGAAAAAGGCTCATTTGCAATCGAGGGAGGGCGTGGGGAAGGGTGCAAAAGAGGGGAGACGGGGGGGGGGGCTTTGCTGCTAGGATTCTTCACCTGAACACAAAAAGGGAACAAATTAGGGGAAGCACAAAGCCTGGAGCCTGATGCAAGGCCAAAAGGGCATAACAAGATTGTATTTATTTATTTTTTATTTTTATTTTTTTTTATTTATTTTTTTATTTTATTTTATTTTATTTTATTTTATTTATTTTATTTTATTTTATTTTATTTATTTATTTTATTTATTTTATTTATTTTATTTATTTTATTTATTTTATTTATTTTATTTATTTTATTTATTTTATTTATTTTATTTATTTTATTTATTTATTTTATTTTATTTTATTTTATTTATTTTATTTATTTTATTTATTTTATTTATTTTATTTATTTTATTTTATTTTTATTTTTTTATTTTATTTTATTTTATTTTATTTTGTTTTGTTTTATTTTATTTATTTCATGTATTTTATTTATTTTATTTATTTTATTTTATTTATTTCATGTATTTTATTTATTTTATTTTATTTATTTTTTTATTATTTTATTTATTTTATTTTATTTTTTATTTTATTTTATTTATTTATTTTATTTATTTTATTTTATTATTTTGATTTGTTTTATTTTATTTATTTTATTAATATTTTATTTTATTATATTTTAATATTTTATTTTAATTTAATATTTTAGTTTAGTTTACTATTTTATTTTACCTTTTTATTTTATTTTAGTTTTAGTTTATTTATTTTATTATTTATTATATTTTAGTTTATTATTTTATATTTTATTTTATTTTATATTTTTTATTATTTATTTTATTTTATTTTAATTTTACTTTATTCTATTCTATTTTATTTTATTATTTTTATTTTATTTTTTAGTCCTATTTTATTCTATTCTACTTGATTCTTTTTGTTATTTTTTTTTATTTGCTCGGTTATTTTATTTTACTTTACTTCCTTTTTATTTTATCTTATTTTGTGGTTTTATTTTATTTTCATTTTATTCTATTTTATGTTTTTACATTATTTTACTTTATTTCCTTTCTTTTCTTTTTTTCTTTTTTTCTTATTTTTTACTAGATTATTTTATTTCACTTTACTTTCTTTTTATTATGTGTACTTTACGTGATGGTTTTATTTTATTATTTATTTTATTTTTCCTCTGCAAAGCAACGGACCTGGGTTCACATCTGGGTCTTCTGGATGCTCACATCTGCCCCATCAGATGCCATCCTTGCCAGCAGGGCAAAAATAAAACAAATAAAAATAAAAGGATGCTTTTCCACCCGAATGCTGCAAAAATCTCTGGACCGTCCGAGGGTCTTGCTAAATACGCGGAATTTATGGCCCTTTGGCCAGACACAAAGGAGAGACGCAAACCACACGGCTAGACTAGCCATCCTCTTTCCCAGAGTTATCCATCACTGGTGAGGCAGCTCTCCCCCCCACCCCACCCCATTAAACCCACCCAATTTGGGTCACATGGAAACCCACCCCACCCCGAAAGCCAGGGAAATGTGCTCCTTGTGCGAATCCTCCTCCCTTCTTAAACAGGCAGCCGGGATGGGTGTAGGGAAGGCTTGATGGAGAGCAAAGAGAAGGAGGGGGTAGGTTATGAATTTTTTTGGGAGGGGGGGAGAAAAGGAGAACCCCCCCCCCCAGGAGAGGGGGGGAATCAGGTTAAACCTGGAATTCAAGATGGCTTCTTCCTTCTTTTGCTTTCTCTTCTTTTCCTCTCCTTGTCTTTCCTTCCATTTCTCTCTCTTCCTTTCCTTTCTTTTTCCTTCCCTTCCCTTTGTGCCTCTCTCTTTTCTTCATTCTAACCTCCCTTCTTTCCCTCCTTCCTTCCTCCCTCTTTGCCTTTCTCCATTTCTTTTCCCTTCCCTTTCTTTCTTCTCTCTTTCTCTCATACTTTTTCCATTTTGTATTCCTTGTTCTTTTTTCCCCTGCCTTTGCTTTCTTTCACGCTTTTTCTTTTGTCTTCTTCCTGCCGACCTTCTTTTTCTCTCCTTCCTATTCTCATTTCCCATTTCCTTTTTCCTCCCTCCCTCCCTCCTGCCTTCCTTTCGTTCCTCCTCCCTCTCTCTCTCCCTTTCTTTCTTTTACCTTCCTTCCTTTCCTCTCCTTTCCTTCTTTCCCCTTCTCCTCCTTCCTGCCTTCCTTAGCCTTCTTCTTTCTTTCCTTCTTTCTCCTTCTTTCTCCCTCCCTCCCTTCCTTTCTCTCTCTCTGTCTCTCCCTCCATCTCCCTCCCTTCCTCCCCTCTCTGTCTCCTTCCTTCCTTCCTTCCGTCTTTCCTTCCTTCCTTCCTTCCTTCCTTCCTTCCTTCCTTCCTTCCTTCCTTCCTTCCCCTCTCCCTCCCACAGAGCAACTGACAGCTCCATTGACCAAATAGCTTCCATTTTACAAATATTTCTATTTGTGTTCTGAACACATCTGCATCTGAGTCCCACTGGGTTGCTACTAAATACCATAATACACAAAATAATGAAAACCCAGAAAAAGCAAAATCGCCCAAGGACTGGAATTGCAGGCGCTCAAAAGTGTCGGGCTAGAAAAATGGGGGGGGGGGAACAAGACCCCCAAATCTTTCATCTCGGTCCCCTCATGCTCCCTCCAGTCTTCCCATCTCGCCTGTGAACGAAGGCAGGAGACTGAACTGGGGAGAGCGACATGTAAGACCTTGGAATCTGCTTTATGTCGTAAATGTCATATAAATCAACCTGTGTGTGTGTGCAACCCATGTGGAAATACATGCACACCCATGACATCCCACCCCCTGTGGCTCTCTGCCTCACCGACTCTCGGAGGATAATTCAGCCGGGGCATACATCACAGGCAGTCCTCGACTTAAAACAGTTCCATTTAGTGACCGTTTGAAGTTACAATGACACTGAAAAAAGGGACTCTTTTTCACTGTTTTTCACACTTACGATCGTTGCCCCATCCCCATGGTCAGGTGTTCAAAATTCAAAAGCTTAGCAACTGACTCATATTTACGACAGGTCGCAGTGTCTCTGCCTGAGCAGGGGGTTGGATTAGAGACCTCCAAGGTCCCTTCCAACTCTTATTATTCTGTTCTGTTCTGTTCTGTTCTATTCTATTCCCTGTTCTATTCTATTCTATTCTATTCTATTCTATTCTATTCTAGTCTAGTCTAGTCAATTCCCTGTTCTATTCTATTCTATTCTATTCTATTCTATTCTATTCTATTCTATTCTATTCTATTCTATTCTATTCTATTCTATTCTATTCTATTCTATTCTATTCTATTCTATTCTAATTCCCTGTTCTGTTTATTTCTATTCTGTATTCTATATTCTATTCTATTCTAATTCCCTGTTCTGTTTATTTCTATTCTATTCTATTCTGTTCTGTTCTATTCTATTCCCTATTCTATTCTATTCTATTCTATTCTATTCTATTCTATTCTAGTCTAGTCTATTCTATTCTAGTCTAGTCTATTCTAGTCTATTCCCTATTCTATTCTATTCTATTCTATTCTATTCTATTCTATTCTATTCTATTCTATTCTATTCTATTCTATTCTAATTCCCTGTTCTGTTTATTTCTATTCTATTCTGTTCTGTTCTGTTCTGTTCTATTCCCTGTTCTGTTTATTTCTATTTCTATTTCTAATTTCTATTTCTATTATTTCTATTTCTATCCCGGGGTCGTGTGATCCCCTTTTGCGACCTTCTGACAAGCAAAGTCAGTGGGGGAAGCCGGGTTGACTTTGCAACCGTGTGACTCGCTTAACAATTTGCAGGGATTCCCTTAACAACCCGGGCGAGAAAAGTCATAAAATGGGGGCAAAACTCACTTAACAAATGTCTCGCTTAGCAACAGAAATTTTGGGACTCAATTGTGGTTGTAAGTTGAGGACTATCCTCAACTTCCACGTCATTCCCCCTGTTTAACCAATTGTAGGAAAACACCAAGGATCCTTCAGCCGGTGCACAAATCACACACCAGACAACCTGACTCCACACACCAACACGTGTGCAAAAGTCGCACTCTTTTAACAACAACCACCGATTCCAAGCTTTGAGCACGGCGGGTCTGTTCTGACCCCCCCCAAACAAGCTTAGTTTCGGGAGGCAATCCAAGGAACATGCTGATTAAGGCTTAAAAGCACCAAAAAAAAAAAAGGAGAGAATTAATTACGGCACAATTGCGCTTCTAACCAGCCACCCCCTGCGTTTTTCCCTTATAAAACCCGAGAGGGGCTTAAACGCATGTGCTGTTTAAAGACGGATGAAAGGAGCTGGCTGTGCGCCCCAGGGGTTTCACAAATACCCCATTCAGACACAGCGGGACGCGAAGAGAGTTCCTGTGATGGCAGGCCCAGCAACAAATGCGGCATATGGGATTGTGGCGGGCAGAGAGAGAAAAACACGGCTGTGTTTTCCCTCCTGAGGGGATCTGAGCGTTCTTCGGCAGGAAGGGAGTTCTGCTTAGCGCCGATTCCTGCATTCCCACAAGCAGGAATTCTTATCGTAGCAGGGCTGGTTTTTCCCCCCAAAGTCATTAATTTTAAGATGGGTGGACTTCCACTCCCAGCATTCCCCAGCCGGCATGCTTTAAGAAGGGTGGACTTCCACTCCCAGAATCCCCCAGCCAGCATGCTTTAAGATGGGTGGACCTCCACTCCCAGAATCCCCCAGCCAGCCTGCTTTAAGATGGATGGACATCCATTCCCAGAATTCCCCAGCCAGCCTGCTTTAAGATGGGTGGACTTCCACTCCCAGAATTCCCCAGCCAGCCTGCTTTAAGATGGGTGGACTTCCACTCCCAGAATTCCCCAGCCAGCATGTTTTAATCTGTTTTTTTGCAGTGCATTGTAATTTTGAACGCTTGCTAAACAAATCATCATACGTTGAGGATGACCTGTAGCATCTGGAGGGAAAAACGTATGTTGGGACATGAAGGAAACCGCCACTTTAAAACAGGAACTGTTAAAGAAAAATTTATCTCTGTGGGCCGGAGGCAAGCAAAAGAGGGCACAGCACAAAATCATGCAGGCCTGGGGCATGTTTGGTTGATCCGGAGTGGAGCCAGATTTGCAAATTTGTTCCATATTACGATTCCATAATTTGCAATGCAATGTTCTAACTTCCATAACCTGCCACAAGGCTTTCACGCAAAACATGTTTTTTTTTTCGTTGGGCACACCGCGGTTTTCTTAACTTAAAGAGTACAGATTTAATAACTCAGTTTCTTAAACAGCAGGAATCTAATTCAACCTCCTCAGGTTTTGACATCAACCACCCCCACAAATATCTATTCTGCAATCATGAGGACTAGAAGCTTCATCAGACTTAAGTCCTTTTACAGAAAACTGCACATACACCAGGAAATTGTCCCCATAAGTATCTCTTTGCAATCTAGTAACTTCATTAGACTTAGGTACTTTTACAGAAAATTACACTTCCAGTAAATTATCCCCACAAGTATCTCCTTGCAATCACGAAGACCTGAAACTTCACCAGATTTAAGTACTTTTGTAGAAAACGACACTTCCACATTGTCCCCATAAGTATCTTTTTTGCAGTGAGGACTAAAAACTTCACCAAACTAACTTAAGTACTTTTACAGGAGACTAGACTTCCACCAAGGAAGTGTTCCCAGGAAGTATTTCTTTGCAATAATGAGGAGTAGAAACTTCATCAGACTTAAGTACTTTTACAGAAAATTATACTTCCACCATGGAATTGTTCCCACAAGTATCTCTTTGCAATCTCCAGGACTAGAAACTTCATCAGACTTAAGTACTTTTACAGAAAATTATACTTCCACCATGGAATTGTTCCCAGGAAGTATTTCTTTGCAATAATGAGGAGTAGAAACTTCATCAGACTTAAGTACTTTTACAGAAAATTATACTTCCACCATGGAATTGTTCCCACAAGTATCTCTTTGCAATCTCCAGGACTAGAAACTTCATCAGACTTAAGTACTTTTACAGAAAATTATACTTCCACCATGGAATTGTTCCCAGGAAGTATTTCTTTGCAATAATGAGGAGTAGAAACTTCATCAGACTTAAGTACTTTTACAGAAAATTATACTTCCACCATGGAATTGTTCCCACAAGTATCTCTTTGCAATCTCCGGGACTAGAAACTTCATCAGACTTAAGTACTTTTACGGAAAACTGCACTTCCACCAGGACGTTGTCCCAATAAATATTTCTTTGCAATTATAAGGACTAGAAGCTTCATCAGACTTAAGTACTTTTACAGAAAACTACATTCCCACCAGGAAATTGTCCCCACAAGTAGCTCTTTGCAATCACGAGGACTAGAAACTTCGCCAAACTTAAGTACTTTTACAGACTACTACACTTCCACTAAGAAATGGTCCTCAGGAAGTATCTCTTTTGCAATCATGAGGACTAGAAACTTCACCAAACTTAAGTACTTTTACAGAAGTCTACACTTCGACTAAGAAATTGTCCCCATAAATATCTTTTTGCCCCCAGAAATATCTTATCCCCATAAGTATCTTTTTTGCATTAAGGAGGACTAGAAACTTCACCAAATGTTAAGTGCTTTTACAGAAGAAATTGCCCCCATAAATATCCTTTTTTCCATTGAGGACTAGAAACCTCACCAAACGTTAAGTACTTTTACAGAAGACCACACTTCCACTAAGAAATTGTCCCCATAAATATCCTTTTTTCCATTGAGGACTAGAAACCTCACCAAACGTTAAGTGCTTTTACAGACGACCACACTTCCACTAAGAAAATGGTCCTCAGGAAGTATCTCTTTGCAATCATGAGGACTAGAAACTTCATCAGACCTAAGCACTTTTGCAGCAAACTACCCTTCCGTCCGATTTTTGCTCCCTCCTCGTTTGTTGGCAAAGGGAAACAAATGACAGCAAAATCCAATTTCATGGGTGGGGGGGGTGGGGGGGTCGGCATTCAGAGCGGGGTGGGGTGGTCTGCATACCTACAAAAAGGACGAGACAAGGACCCTCGTTCAGCTGGACAGCGTTGGAATCGGTCAGCTCCAAGACAGGCTTGGGGTGCCAGGGGAACTCCTGGCATTCAATGTCATTCAGGACCTCGACTCGGCCTTGTCGGGTGATCACGTCTCCCTTAGTGTCCAGGACGATAAGAGTAGGGATACCTGCGATTGGACAGAACGAGAAAGAAATCGAGATAGGAGAGGGTTAAGGAGGAAAGAGAAGTAACCTAATAATAAGAATAAGAATAACAACAATAATAATAAATAATTAATAATTAATAATAATAGTCCAACCCCCTGCTCAGGCAGGAAACCCTACACCAGTGATGGCGAACCTTTTAGAGACTGAGTGCCCAAACTGCAACCCAAAACCCACTTATGCATCGTCGAGTGCCGGGTGGGTGTGGCCCATTGGGTGGGTGTGGCCCATTGGGTGGGTGTGGCCCATTGGGTGGGCGTGGCTGTGGTGGTAACGGCAGACTGGGTGGGACTAAAAAGTTCAATCAATCAATTCCAACTTTGCAAGATCTTTTTTTTTCCCGCGAGAAGTTGAAATTGACTGATTGATTGAACTTTTTTTTTTTTTTCACACGGCGGCGGAGGCCTAAAGCAAAAAGGTTTTATAAAACCCAGCTGAAGGCCTAGGACTGGGGCGACGGCGTGTGTGCCCACAGAGAGGGCTCTGAATGCCGCCTCTGGCACCCGTGCCATAGGTTCACCACCACTGCCCTACACCATTTCAGACAAATAGTTGTCCAATCTCCTCTTAAAAACTTCCAGTGTTGCAGCATTCACAGCTTCATGTCATAGGATGTGCTATATTTCACATCGCCCGGTACTTTTAGTCAAACATTGTGCGTAAGTCAAGATATACTATGTCTACAGCATTCCCACAATCTATTAAGAACATTGTTTGATTCAGAAAAGCAAGACAATTAGTCAGATGAAATCTCATCTTGATAAATTTGGGTCCCTTGGTAAGCTGAGATCAATAAAGTTCTGTTCCTAAAATCTGATGGGATCAAAGCTTTTTGGGGTTTTTTTTAATTTCTGCATTAATTTTCCAAACTTGGGATAATGATCATTTAGAGGCGAAAAACTCCTTTTCCTTCGAGAGATCAAAAGAGTCCCACCAGTCCTAGGACCAAGCTGTCTCCTTGTCTTATTACGTCACCAAAAAGCTTAGGACTGGAGAATTCCGGGAGTTGAAGTCCACCCATCTTAAAGCAGGCTGGCTGGGGAATTCTGGGAGAGGAAGTCCAT
The DNA here is from genome assembly GCA_023970755.1 of Azemiops feae. NCBI lineage: Eukaryota > Metazoa > Chordata > Lepidosauria > Squamata > Viperidae > Azemiops > Azemiops feae. Next base: position 224,899 of record JALGBA010001311.1, read on the forward strand.
CCCTCTTAAAACATGCTGGCTGGATAATTCTGGGAGTTGAAGTCCACCCATCTTAAACATGCTGGCTGGGGGATTCTGGGAATAGAAGTCCACCCACTTTAAAGCATGCTGGCTGGGGAATTCTGGGAGTTGAAGTCCAGCTATCTTAAAGTATCCTGGCTGGAGGATTCTGGGAGTTGAAATCCACCCCTCTTAAAAGTATCCTGGTTGGGGGATTCTGGGAGTTGAAGTCTGCCCATCGTAAAGCATGCTGGCTGGGGAATTCTGGGAGTAGAAGTCCACCCATCTTAAAGCATGCTGGCTGGGGAATTCTGGGAGTTGAAGTCCACCCCAATCTTAAAGCATGCTGGCTGGGGAATTCTGGGAGTTGCACACTCATCTTAAAGCATGCTGGCTGGGGAATTCTGGGAGTTGAAGTCCACCCATCTTAAAGCAGGCTGGCTGGGGGATTCTGGGAGTTGAAGTCCACCCCTCTTAAAGCATGACTGGCTGGGGGATTCTGGGAGTTGAAGTCCACCCCTCTGAAAGCAGACTCGCTGGAGAATTCTGGGCACTTAAGTCCAAATATCTTAAGATTGAGAAACACTGGTCCACTGTACAGGTAGTCCTCGATTTGCAACCACAATTGAGCCCAAAATTCCTGTTGCTAAGCAAGACATTTGTTAAGTGAGTTTTGCCCCATTTTACAACCTTTCTTGCCACCGTTGTTAAGTGAATCCCTGCCGTTGTTAAGTTAGGAACCCGGTTGTTAAGTGAATCTGGCTTCCCCATTGACTTTGCTTGTCATACGGTCGCAAAAGAGAATCACGTGACCCCCCCGGGACGCTGCGACCGTCATAAATACGAGTCACTTGCCAAGCGTCTGAATTTTGATCACGTGTGACCACAGGGATACTGCGATGGTCCTAACCGTGAACAACGGTCATGTCGCTTTTTTCAGTGCCGCTGTAACTTCGAACGGTCACTAAACGGTCACAAGGAGTACCCGTATGGCAGGGGTCTTCAAACTTGGCAAATTTAAGACTTGTGGACTTCAACTCCCAGTCCACAAATCTTAAAGTTGCCAAGTTTGAAAACCCCTGCCGTATAGACCATTTTTGCAAAGCCTGAGTGTATTGCAAGCCAGCATCTCGCTTTTCAAACTCAGCTGTTTCGTGCTCTGATTTTCGAAACCCCCCCCCCTGCATTCCAGCGCTCCGGGTTCAGATCCAGGACAGGCTCCCAAACTGCTCATGTAACATTCAGACTCCACAGTGTCTCTGGACTGACCCATGCCTCTCGAGTGAAGAGGCCGATTTAAGCCTCTTCCGCCTTGCTCCACCCACTACACTTCCAAAACCGAAACCGCTCTGTGCAATTAGAGGCTGGTATCTCTTAGTGCAACGGGCGCACAACGTAGGGTGGGCGGGCGGGGGGGGGGGGGCTCTGTCCGTTGCAGCCATTCAGACTGACTGGAATCAGATTGCACGTCCATGGAGATTCTCCTTCGTCCAGGTTGTCCCAAAGGTGCTTTTTTCCGGAGGCAACTGGACTTTTTTGTTTTGTTTTTTTCTTTGAAGACGTTTCGCTTCTCATCCCAGAAGCTTCTTCAGCTCTGACTGGAGGGTGGGGAATAGAAGGATCCAGTCAGAGCTGAAGAAGCTTCTTGGATGAGAAGCGAAACGTCTTCAAAGAAAAAACAAGTTGCCTCTTGAAAAAGCAGCTTTGGGATAATCAGATTGCATGTTCCGATTCTCAGTGAAAAGGATGCAGGAGAGAGGGAGGGTGGGTGGAGAGAGAAAGAAGGGAGAGAGGGAGGGAGGAAGCAAGCATGCAAGGAAGGAAAGGAGGGAGGGAGGAAGGAAGGAAGGAAGGAAGAGAGGAGGGAGGAAGGAAGGAAGGAAGGAGAGAGAGAGAAGGGAGGGAGGAGAGAGAGAAGGGAGGGAGGAAGGAAGGGAGGAAGAAAGGAAGGAGAGAAAGGAGAGGGAGGAAGGAAGGAAGCAAGGAAAGGAGGGAGGGAGGAAGGAAGAGAGGAGGGAGGAAGGAAGGAGAGAGAGAAGGGAGGGAGGAGAGAGAGAAGGGAGGGAGGAAGGAAGGAGAGAAAGGAAGGAAGGAAGGAAGCAAGGAAAGGAGGGAGGAAGGAAGGAAGAGAGGAGGGTGGAAGGAAGGAGAGAGAGAAGGGAGGGAGGAAGGAAGGGAGGAAGAAAGGAAGGAGAGGGAGGAAGGAAGGAAGCAAGGAAAGGAGGGAGGGAGGAAGTAAGAGAGGAGGGAGGAAGGGTGGAGAGAGAAAGAAGGGAGAGAGGGAGGAAGGAAGGAAGGGTGGAGAAAGAAGGGACAGGGAGGAAGGAAGGAGAGGAGGGAGGGAGGAAGGAAGGAGAAAAAAGAGAGAGAGAAGGAAGGAAGGAGCGAGGAGGGAGGGAGGAAGAAAAGAAAGAAGTAAGGAGGGAGGGAGGGAGAAAACCTGCCAAAGGCAGGTGGGTTGCAGATGTTAAGCCCGGTTGGGAAAAGTAGCTTTTCTCCTTTAAGCCTTCATAACTCCGGGGACTCTTTGCCGTCTCTTCTCAAATCCAGAAATTGCCAGAGAAACCCGATCCAGGTGAGGAGACGGGGCTGTCCGGACAGCCACCTGTTCTTCAGCTGCTCTGGAATCGGATCCCCCGCAAGTGGGGCCGGCTGCAGCCTTGGCCCTCCCTACCCTTCCCGTCTTCACTCTCCAGCAGGCCGACCAAAACAACGGCAACCGCAACAGGCTGCTCCGGGGCCACTTGTGTGACGCCGCTGCCGAAAAGGCAAAGGCGATTGTTGGCTCACTTAAAGAGAACCCCGATTCCCAGGAAAACCGGCACCCCGATTCAGAGTTGAGCTAAAATACGGCATGTTTTTTCCCCCAGAAGCTGCTCCTTTGCCGGAAAGGCTCAAAGCATCCGGAGCCAGAGTATCCCCTACAGGTAGTCCTCGACTTACAACAGTTCATTTAGTGACCGTTCAGAATTACAACGGCACTGGAAAAAAGTGACATAGGACCGTTTTTCACGCTTACGACCGCTGCACCGTCCCCACGTTTACGCGATCAAAATTCAGACGCTTGGCAGACGACTCGTATTTACGACGGTCGCGGTGTCCCCGGGTCATGTGACCCCCTTTTCGCGACCTTCTGACGAGCAAAGTCAAGGGGAAAGTCAGATTCACTTAACGGCCGTGTGACTAAGTTAACAACTGCAGCGATTCACTCAGCAGCGGTAGCAAGAAAGGTCGTAAAATGGGGCAAAGGGTCACTTAACCCATGTTTCACTTAGCGACAGAAATGTTGGGTTCAAATGTGGTCGTAAGCCGAGGAACACCTGTACACTGCAGGGCTGTTGTGCAAATAACACAGTTTGATATTTTCAAGCTCTTCTGGAGGCCTGGCAAGCATCCAGCCGCCATGTTCTCCAAGTGATGTCTGAGTGCAGGGGTCTTCAAACGTGGCCCTTTTATGACTTGTGGACTTGAACTCCCAGAATTCCTCAGCCAGACACGCTGGCTGAGGAATTCTGGGAGTTGAAGTCCGCAAACTATGAAGGGGCCATCCCATGCTGGCTCAGGAATTCTGGGAGTTCAAGTCCAGAAGTCATGAAGGGACCGTAGTTCCCCCATGCTGGCTCAGGAATTCTGGGAGTTGAAGTCCACAAGTCATGAAGGGGCCAAGTTTGAAGACCCCTGTCTTAGTGCCTCCTTTGAAGAGTTGTTGTAAGGCTGACTGTTCTAATGGACAGCGAGTCCTCTACTTACGACCATCATTCAGCCTGGCAAATAATGGCTGTAAGGAGAGTCACAGAAACAGAGAAAATAGTTGGCATTAAAAAAACCAAAACAAAACCTAGTGGCCCGTGGAGTTTGCCCTTTTGAGTTTTGAATTCTTTTTAAAAAAAAGTTTCTCGGATGATGGAAGTGTTTCTCGCGTGATCGTTCCGATTTTATGACCTTTATATTTATATATTATGCTGTTATTTTTCATTTGGTGCAGGAAAGAGGCCAGCCTATAGATAGGTCGGTCCAGAAAGAGAGGGGCGGATTAGGGTTAGGGTTAAGTGGAGAGGCCCAAAACTAGCCACCGGTCCTGATTAAAATCCAGAAAGGGGTGACTTGTGATTAATATTTATATGTTGTGATTAATATTTATATGTTACTTATATGTAAGGGTGTAGGTCTATACATACGTTATATATAGTATGTTTTAAACATCTGTTATGTATGTGTACACTTTGGGAGCAAGCAACTAGTAAAAAATGATAATAAAGGTTCATATATATATATATATATATATATATATATATATATGTAGGTCTTTGGTAATTCGGGTTTTCTCCCGTGTAAAATTGAAAGTGTCTTGGCAACGTTTCGACGAAGTCCCATTCGTCATCTTCAGGCTGGTGTCTTCGGCTTCGTGCTTCTAGGAGCAATGTGTGATCGCAGCTGTTTCTTCCTTTTAACTGCCAGTGGAGGTATGAACTGATTGGATGGGAGCTTGGCTGTGTTCTGATTGGGTGGAGGTGTGTTCTGATTGGTTAGGGGCTTGGCTGTGCTCTGATTGGATGGGGGGTTGGCTGTGCTCTGATTGGATGGGGGGTTGGCTGTGCTCTGATTGGATGGGGGTGTGCTCTGCTTGGGTGGGGGCCCTGTTGTGCTAGGATTAGTCTGAGTTGCAGGGGAATTTGTATATATATATATATATATACACACACACACTTTCAATTACCTTGAATGCCGTACAGCCGGTTGAGACGCGACCGCCGCCCTTCATCGGCGTAGGGGATCGATAACCAGGGCATCTCGCTGAAATACTGTTTGAACGACTCCTCCGACCTGCAGGGGACACAGGAATCAGAACAACAGAATAACAGAGTGGGAAGGGACCTTGGAGGTCATCTAGTCCAACCCCCCGCTCAGGCAGGAAGCCCTATTTCAAACAAATGGCTGTCCAGTCTCTTCTTAAAAACTTCCAGTGTTGGAGCATTCACAGCTTCTGGAGGCTTCACGTGACCTCGATTCTACCCCTCTGTTAATGCAGCCTAGCACTGTGTTGGCCTTTTTGGCAGCTGCAGCACACGGCTGGCTCCTATTTAAGGGATCGTCCACTAGGACTCCGAGATCCCTCTCGCAGTTGCTACTATTGAGCCATATTCTACACCTCTGTATTTGGTCTGTCTTTCTTCCTTCCTTCCTTCCTTCCTTCCTTCCTTCCTTCCTTCCTTCCTTCCTTCCTTCCTTCCTTCCTTCCCCATCACTAGAGGTTTTTAAGAAGAGACTGGAGAGCCATTTGTCTGAAATGGTATAGGGTCTCTGCCTGAGCAGGGGGTTGGACTAGAAGACCTCCAAGGTCCCTTCCAACTCTGTTATTCTGCTATCTTTCCTTCCTTCCTTCCTTCCTTCCTTCCTTCCTTCCTTCCTTCCTTCCTTCCTTCCTTCCTTCCTTCCTTCCTTCCTCCCTCCCTCCCTCCCTCCCTTCCCCATCACTGAAGGTTTTTAAGAAGAGACTGGACAGCTATTTGTCTGAAATGGTATAGGGTCTCTGCCTGAGCAGGGGGTTGGACTAGATGACCTCCAAGGTCCCTTCCAACTCTGTTATTCCGCTACACGTCCTTCCTTCCTTCCTTCCTTTTCTTCCCCCCTCCCTTTTTATCCTTCACTTTTTTCTTCCTTCCTTTCCTTTTTCTCCCCATTTCTTTCATTTCTCCCTCTCTCCTTCTTCCTTCCTTCCTTCCTTTGTCCCTCCCTTCCTGTCTCTCTCCTTCCCTCCTGCCTTTCTTCCCTTCCCCGCTCCCTCCCTCCCTCTTTCCTTCATTCTCCAAACCTTCCTTCCTTCTTCCCTCTCTCTTCTTTCCTTCTCTCCTTCCTTCTTTCCTCTCTTGCTCTCTTCCTCCTTCATTCCTCCTTCCTCCTTCTTCCTCCCTCCCTTCCTGTTTCCTTCCCCTTTTTTGTTTTATTCCCCTCCCTCCCTCCCTCTCTCCTTTTATACAAAAGGGGGAGGGGCTCAGAATACTCCACTGATCTCCGATTCCATCCAGGTATAAAAAGGGCTAAAAGCAAAAACAGGATTTATGCCCCTCGGTTTGGGATTCTTGGTGGAAATCGTGCTTACCTGTCGGCACTAACGAAGACAATCTCGAATTTTTGACCCGCTTCTTTGATTTTCCGGTAGGATTCCACCAGAACCCGAGTCAGGCTTCTACAAGGCGGACACTGCAGAAAGAAAAAGCAAAAAAAAGAAAAGAAAAAAGAATTAAAATTAAGGCAAACAGCCGAGGAATTAGGGAAGCTCTTGACATTTTTTGTCCCTTTCTCTCCAAGTGCCAGAAATAACTAGAACAGGGGTAGGCAACCTTGGCTCTTTTATGACTCGTGGACTTCAACTCCCAGAATTCCTGAGCCGGCATGGCTCAGCTTGGAAATCTCTCCCTTTCCCCTCAGCATGGCTGGCTCAGGAATTCGGGAGTTGAAGTCCACAAGTCTTAAAGTTGCCAAGGTTGAGGACCCCTGATATAGGGCAGGGGTGGGGAACCTCGGCTCTTTTATGACTCGAGGACTTCAACTCCCAGAATTCCTGAGCCAGCATGGCTCAGCTTGGAAACCTCTCCCTTTCCCCTCAGCATGGCTGGCTCAGGAATTCTGGGAGTTGAAGTCCACGAGTCATAAAAGAGCCAAGGTTGCCTACCCCTGAACTAGAATAATATGGCATGCAGGCTGGCCAACCGACACACGCAGAGGACTAGAAACTTAAGTGGATTTTCCCTCACCAAAATGCAGGGCTCCTAGGAAATGCAGACACATAAGCCCCACTACAAGCTAAGGATGAATCAGGAAACAGGGAGTCCTCGACTTACGACATTTCATTGAGTGACCGACCGAAGTTACGACGGCACTGAAAAAAGTGACTTACGGCCGTTTTTCACACTTACGACCGTTGCAGCATCCCCGCGGTCGCATGACCAAAATTCAGATGCTTGGCAATTGACTCATATTTAGGACGGTCGCAGCGTCCCTGGAGTCACGTGATCCCCTTTGGCAACCTTCCGACCAGCAAAGTCAATGGGGGGAAGCCAGATTCATTTAACAACCGTGTCGCTGACTTAAGAACGGCAGTGATTCGCTTAACGACGGTAGCAAGAAAGGTCGTAAAATGGGTCGAAATTCATTCAATGTCTCGCTTAGCAACAGAAATTTTGGGCTCAATTCTGGTCATAACTCGAGGACTTCCTGTACTGATTCAGAAGTCCGGTCACATGACCTGTTCCCCCCCCCCCCCGGGAACCATCAGATCTTTGTGTCCAGGTCATAAGTCATAAGTCTCCCCCCAAGTAGGACCGACTGAACTTCAAACAGTCACTAAATGAACGGTTGTATGCCGAGAACTGCTTGTAAGTCAGATTCATCTGCATGTGCCCACTGTTCGCTCGTGGAATTCATTGCCACTGTAAGTGGAGTGGCGGGCAGAGTGAGGTCCAGCGTTCATGTGGCTGTTTGCAATGGGAAGGCGTCGTAAGTCTAGAACTCCCTGGAACCTGAAGCTGAAACCAAACCTTTGCAATTTCAAGGAATGAGGACAAATTCAGGGCAACAAATTTCTGGAAAACCCCGGATGCAACTGGAGACCCCAGAGAAGGAGAAGAGGGGGGCTTACCCAGTGCGCAGAGAAGTAAACCCCGACATGGGAGCCTTCCAGGACGCTGCTCTCGAGGGGGCCCCCGCTATTTCGGAGAAGGGGGCCGGCCACCACCTCGCCAAACGGCCGAGGACCCCAAGGAAACTCCAGCCCTGGGGGAGGAAAGCAGAAAGAAGGGAGGGGGTCAAGAGAGTCTGCCGAGAGAGATGGTTATTTATTGAATTAATTAAAATTCCATCCATCTCTCACCATGAATGAGAGTCAGTTGGGTCGAGTGGTTAAGGCAATAGGTTAGAAACTAGGAAAGGGTGAGTTCTAGTTCTGCCGGCTGGATGACTTTCGGCCAATCAGCAGGAGGCGGTGAGTTCTAGTCCCGCCTTAAGCATGAAGGCCAGCTGGGTGACTTTCGGCCCATCACCAGGAGACGGTGAGTTCTAGTTCTGCCTTAGGCACAAAAACCAACTGAATGACTTTGGGCCAATCACTAGGAATCAGTGAGTTCTAGTCCCGCCTTAGGCATGAAAGCCAGCTGGGTAACTTTGGACCAATCACCAGGAGACGGTGAGTTCTAGTTCCAACTTAGGCATGAAAGCTGACTGGGTGACTTTGAGCCAATCACCCCAGGAGATGGTGAGTTCTAGTCCCGCCTTAAGCATGAAAGTCAGCTGGGTGACTTTGGACCAACTATCAAGAGATGGTGAGTTCTAGTCCTACCTTAGATGTGAAACCTGACTGGGTGACTTTGGGCCAATCACCAGGAGACGGTGAGTTCTAGTTCTGCCTTAGGCACAAAAACCAACTGAGTGACTTTGGGCCAATCACTAGGAATCAGTAAGTTCTAGTCCTGCCTTAGGTATGAAAGCTAGCTGCGTAACTTTGGGCCAATCACCAGGAGATGGTGAGTTCTAGTTCCAACTTAGGCATGAAAGCTGACTGGGTGACTGTGAGCCAATCACCCCAGGAGATGGTGAGTTCTAGTCCCGCCTTAAGCATGAAAGTCAGCTGGGTGACTTTGGACCAACTATCAAGAGATGGTGAGTTCTAGTCCTACCTTAGGTGTGAAACCTGACTGGGTGACTGAGAGTTCCGGTTCCACCTTAGGTACAAAAGCCGCTGGGTAACTTTGGGTCAGTCCCTCTCTCAGCCCAACCCACCTCACAGGGTTGTTATTGTGGGGAAAACAGGGAAAGGAAAGAGCATTGGAAGTATGTTGCTGCCTTGAGTTATTTATAAAAATAATAAAAGGCAGGAAAGAAATAGAAGCATAAATATATAAAATAAATAAAACATCCACCTGACTCCAACTCTGAGAATGATGGGGAAAAGGGCAACTTTGGTTAGACTAGGAAGGTGTCCCATAAGCAGGGGTGGGGAACCACGGCCCTTTTAAGACTTATGAACTTCAACTCCCAGAATTCCTGAGCCAGCCCATAAAAGGGCCATAGTTCCTCATGTGCTCAGGAATTCTGGGAGTTGAAGTCCCCAAGTCATAAAAGGGGCCATAGTTCCCCATGCTGGCTGGCTCAGGAATTCTGGGCGTTGAAGTCCACAAGTCATAAAAGGGCCATAGTTTCCCCATGCTGGCTCAGGAATTCTGGGAATTGAAGTCCACAAGTCATAAAAGGGCCATCGTTCCCCTTGTTGGCTCAGGAATTCTGGGAGTTGAAGTCCACAAGTCATAAAAAGGTCATAGTTCCTCATGCTGGCTCAGGAATTCTGGGAGTTGAAGTCCACAAGTCATAAAAGGGCCATCGTTCCCCATACTGCTCAGGAATTCTGGGAGTTGAAGTCCAGAAAACATAAAAGGGCCATTGTTCCCCACTTCTGTACCTGCATGGATGGGAAGAATTTTGGCCCAATAAGGAACACGTTCCGTCTCCTCTTACCTTCTGGGTCATCCCGGATCACCAAAAGGCCGTTCCGACAAATCACTTTCCCAGTGTTGGCATCTATAAATATCAGCGAGGGGATGTTAGAAACCCGGAATTTGTTCCACAGTTTCAACTAGAATAGAAAAAAGAAAAAGAAAAAGAAAAGAGAATAAAAACACCACAATGGAACAGAAGTGCAATTAACGAAACAGGGGAAGAAATTATCTTTATACAGGCAGTCCTCAATTTACAACCATTCATTTAGCATCCGTTTAAAGTTACAACAATGCGGAAAAAAGTGACTTATGTCCTCACACATAACGATAATTGCAGTAACCTCCCCCCCCACCGTCACATAATCAAAATTTGGGCACTTTGGCACTTTGCAGCAACCTGAGGTCACATGCTCTCTATCCGAGACCTTCCCAGCTGGCTTCTGACAAGCGAAGTCAATGGGGGAAGCCGGATTCGCTTAACGACCAAGCATTTCGTTTAACAACTCCAAAGATTTCCCTTACAACCCTGGCAAAAACAGTCGTAAAATCAGGCACAACTTATTTAACAACCGCCGTTGCTTAGCAAGATCATAGGAAGCTTGCTTCCTGGTATTCAGGATACTGCTTATAAGCGTTCATATGTGCTTAGAGCTCAAAGCATCCTTAGAGACCCCGCACACCCACTTCGCGGTCTGTTCCTGTTGCTCCCCTCTGGGAGGAGGTTCAGAAGTATTTATAGCAGGAGTAACCGATTCTGTAATAGCTTTGTTCCCTATGCCATCCGACTGGTAAACTTGCAAGATTTGTTTTGCTCGCCATGCACCTGTACACATAACTGTTGTTTCTCTGTGTCATATAATATATGTGGGCATATGCATAATTTTGTATTTATTTATTTATTTTTGTCATATTTATGTAGTGTATATCAGAGGTGGTGACCCTCTGAGAGCTGTGCAATGAAATTTCATTTTAATGTATGCTGATTAGTGTACATTCAAAGTGACAATAAAGTTATTATTCTATTTCTATTTCTATTTCTATTCTATTTCTATTCTATATTCTATTCTATTCTATTTTCCATATTCTATTCTATTCCATTCCATTCCATTCCATTCCATTCCATTCCATTCCATTCCATTCTATATTCTATTCTATATTCTATTCTATTCTATTCTATTCTATTCTATTCTATTCTATATTCTATTCTATTCTACATTCCATTCCATTCTATTCTATCAATGAAAATTTTGGTTGAGGACTATCTATGTAATGCTTGAGTGATTCACTTAAGAACAGCAGCGATTCACTTAATTACATGGCAAAAATGATTGTTAAAAGGAGGCGACAAACTCACTTAACAACTGCCATGCTTAGCAACAGAAATTCTAGTTGTAACTCGAGGACTATCTATTTAATGCTTGATTGATTCACTTAACAACTGCAGTGATTCACTTAACCGACGTGGAATAAAAGGTTGTCAGAGCGTGCACAGTCTTATTGCGCTGAGATAACCCAGGAGTAAACACAGTAAACGGTGGTCTATATTAAATGATGGTTTATCATACACTATCTACAATATCATATACCAGGAACAATAGACATACACGTGCTAATACAGCAAGATCTAACACACCACAGTTACAGGAGGAAAATGGAAGAGAGAGAACACAGCAGCAAAGCCTTCCCTTTTACACAGAGGCTCTTAAAGAGACACAGACCCTGCTGAGTCATTCCCATCCTTACATCTTACATCTTACATTACATAAGCTGGTTAGCTGTTAAATCATTACCTTGACAAAGTTCATAAAATCAGGTGCAAACTCACTTAACAACCGCCATGCTTAGCAACGGAAATTCTAGTCGTAAGTCAAGGACTATCTATATATAATGCTTGATGGATTGACTTAACAACTGCAGTGATTCACTGAACTGACGTGGCAAAAAAAAAGGGCGTAAAACTAGGCGCAAGCTCACTTAACAACCGCCACGCTTAGGAATGAAAATTCTAGTCGTAAGCCGAGGACTAACTATATAATGCATGACTGTAAGCCTCGCAGTGTCTTGATTTTTGGATCACAATTTGGACTGTAAGCAGCTTCCTAAACAATTACTTTTCCGCAAGCCAGTTGGTGAATTTGTGGTTTCCCTTCCAAATAGGTGGGATTACAAAAACCTCCAAGGCCCCACTGGCTGTGCACAATGGGAGTTAAGATCCAATATACCCGGAAAGCTGCAAATTGCAAAAGCCTTAAAGTAATGCAGCTTAAAACACACACACACACACACATACACAAAACACTGAAATAAAATCCTTCTCCGCTTCATTCAGCCACCGGGTCCTTTTGCAATAAATGGGATTAAATGAATGCACAATGGGGGGGGGGCACAAAAATGGGAAGCGAGAAGGAAAAAGACACATTCCTCACTTTCCATTTTTATTAGGGGGGAAAGGAGATTACTTCGAGGGCATGCCGGGTGCGAAAGCAAAATTCCCCTCCTGTTCCATTGTCTATTCCAGTGATGGCGAACCTTTTAGAGACCGAGTGCCCAAACTGCAACCCAAAGCCCACTTATGCATCGTCGAGTGCCGGGTGGGTGTGGCCCATTGGGTGGGCGTGGCCAATTGGGTGGGCATGGCCAATTGGGTGGGCGTGGCTGCGGTGGTAACGGCAGACTGGGTGGGACTAAAAAGTTCAATCAATCAATTCCAACTTTGCAAGATCTTTTTTTTTTCCCACAGAGAAATTGAAATTGACTGATTGAACCTTTTTTTTTTTTTCCGCACATGGCGGCGGAGGCCTAAAGCGAAAAGGTTTTATAAAACCCAGCTGAAGGCCTAGGACTGGGGCGACGGCGCGCGTGCCCACAGAGAGGGCTCTGAGTGCCGCCTCTGGCACCCGTGCCATAGGTTCGTCACCACTGGTCTATTCCTTGCAGCAGACAGGATTTCTTAAGCCAATCAAAAAATAGATAGTCCTCGACATATGACAGTCCATTTAGTGACTGTCTGAAGTGACAACAGCCCTGAAAAAAGTGACTTATCACTGTTTTTCACACTTAACGACTGCTACAACATCCCCATGGTCACGTGATCAAAATTCAAACGGTTGGCAACTGACTTCTATTTATGACAGTTGCAGAGTCCCAGGGTCACGTGATCCCCTTTTGCGACCTTCTGACAAGCAAAGTCAACGAGGAAGGCAGAGTGGGAATTGCTGGGAGGAGGAGGGGGATGGGGGGAGGGGAGGAGGAGGAGGAGGAAGGAGGAGGAGGAGAAGAAGAAGGAGAAGGAGAAGGAGGAGGAGGAGCAGGAGGACTGTGGGGTCCTTGGTGCTCTCTGAGCTTGGTAGTTTTTCTTGCAGACGTTTCATGACCCAACTAGGGAACATCATCAATGTTAGAAATAGAGGGGTTTGCAGGGAGGAGGAGGAGGAGGAGGACTGTGGGGTCCTTGGTGCTCTCTGAGCTTGGGAGTTTTTCTTGCAGACGTTTCAAGACCCAGCTAGGTAACATCATCAGTTCTAGAAAGGAAGGGGTTTGTGAGGAGGAGAGGAGGAGGAGGAGGAAGGAGGAAGAAGAAGGAGAAGGAGAAGGAGAAGGAGAAGGAGAAGGAGAAGGAGAAGGAGAAGGAGAAGGAGAAGAAGAAGGAGAAGGAGAAGCAGAAGGAGAAGGAGAAGGAGAAGAAGAAGAAGAAGAAGAAGCAGAAGAAGAAGAAGAAGAAGAAGAAGAAGAAGAAGAAGAAGAAGAAGAAGAAGAAGAAGAAGAAGAAGAAGAAGAAGAAGAAGAAGAAGAAGAAGAAGAAGAAGAAGAAGAGGAGGAGGAGGACTGTGGGGTCCTTGGTGCTCTCTGAGCTTGGTAGTTTTTCTTGCAGATGTTTCATGACCCAACTAGGGAACATCATCAATGTTAGAAACAGAGGGGTTTGCAGGGAGGAGGAGGAGGAGAAGGAGGAGGAGGAGGAGGAAGAGGAACCATCAACCATTCTTGGGTGCTCAGCCTTCCTTATGGTCCAGCTCACACAACCTTGAATTACTCCTGGGAAAACCACAGCTGACTCTAACCCATGTTTTGTAAAAAAAACCTGCAATGACGGAGCCCTCAAACCTTCAGGGGCCAGGCTGAACCATGGCTTAAAAAAAACCACAAGGCTGCTTGGGATAAAATCTTGACTTGAAGAGATTTCACCCCCTGCAAAAAAGTTTAAAAAAAAAAAAAAAATAGACCGAAGATGATCCAACACACAAACCCCTTTCAACAGCCCAGCAGGCCGGAATACAACAGGGAGAGGGCGAAACCGTTGCACGCCCTCAGATTATTTGACTTTTGACCTTCCTGCTTCTAATAGGTTTATGGACATGGTTCTCAGCTTGGGGGGGGGGGGAAGGATTTTTTTTAAGGAGAATGGCCTGCAATAGGCTTAATCCGCTAGTGTTAGGAGCTCCCAGTTTATGTTTGATTACAATGCCACTGACTGCAAAGAAAAAGTACGTATATTAATTTATCAACTTAACATCTGACAAAAGCGAAACATAGACTGTTGTTCAAAATAAAAAAAAAAAACTTTTAAAAAGTTTTAAAAAGCAAAAAAAAAAAAAAAATTGTTGAGGTTGATTCCTGCTGACCCCACCAGTGTTTCTCAACCTTCACAAATTTAAGATAGGTGACTGTCAACTCCCAGAGTGCCCTAGCCAGCATGCTTTAAAATGTTGGCTGGGGAATTCTGGGAGCGGAAGTCCACCTATCTTAAAGCAGGCTGCCTGGGGAATTCTGGGAGTGGAAATCCACCCATCTTAAAGGAGGCTGGCTGGGGAATTCTGGGAGTGGAAATCCACCCATCTTAAAGCAGGCTGGCTGGGGGATTCTGGGAGTGGAAATCCACCCATCTTAAAGCAGGCTGGCTGGGGAATTCTGGGAGTGGAAATCCACCCATCTTAAAGGAGGCTGGCTGGGGAATTCTGGGAGTGGAAATCCACCCATCTTAAAGCAGGCTGGCTGGGGGATTCTGGGAGTGGAAATCCACCCATCTTAAAGCAGGCTGGCTGGGGAATTCTGGGAGTGGAAGTCCACCCATGTTCAAGCATGTTGGCTGGGGAGTTCTGGGAGTTGAAGCTCACCCCTCTTAAAGCAGGCTGGCTGGGGAATTCTGGGAGTGGAAGTCCACCCATCTTAAAGCATGTTGGCTGGGGAATTCTGGGAGTGGAAGTCCACCCATCTTAAAGCAGGCTGGCTGGGGAATTCTGGGAACTGAAGTCCACCCATCTTAAAGCATGCTGGCTGGGGAATTCTGGGAGTGGAAATCCACCCATCTTAAAGCAGGCTGGCTGGGGAATTCTGGGAGTGGAAGTCCACCCATGATCAAGCATGTTGGTTGGGGATTCTGGGAGTGGAAGTCCACCCATGTTCAAGCATGCTGGCTGGGGAATTCTGGGAGTTGAAGTCCCCCCATCTTAAAGCATGCTGGCTGGGGAATTCTGGGAGTTGAAGTTCACCCATCTTAAAGCATGCTGGCTGGGGAATTCTGGGAGTGGAAGTCCACCCATCTTAAAGCATGCCAGCTGGGGAATTCTGGGAGCTGAATCCACCCATTGCCAAGCTGCCAAGGTGCCCGAACGAGAGTGCCTGTGCTTACGATGAAAGAAAACCCACATGATCTCAGCAACTCGTAATTTCCCTTGAAATAACGCTTAATTGAGGGAAACGGGCCTGCCGCAGAGAGACTGCCAACTCCCAGCTTTCCGGGCCAAGACGTGGCTCCTTCTAACGCTTTCGTCAACGCTAAAATTCAAAGAAGACGCAAAACCCAGGAGGGCAATTTCGGTGGACGGTGCGTCTCACACCCGCCAAGAAGGGAAGAAGGGAGACAATTTCTCCAGGCAAAACCGTAAACTCTTCCAAAACTCCGCATCCCACCGAGAGGGACGGACAAAATCGCCGATTGCAAACACTCCCAAACGGGTCCTGCCCTCCACCCCAGCGTGCGCCCGTCCTCGCACATTCTGCACGGCTAACCACATTCGGCGATGCACGCTTGGCTCCCATCCCTCGACTTGTTTGGAGAGCTGACAAGGCCAGGAAAAATCCATCTTATTTGTCATAACAAATCCAAAGCAAACAGAAAAGCATTAGCCAATTAAAGTGGAATGCGGCAGCCAAAAAACGGAGGAACTTGCTTATTTCCTGCCTAGAGAAGGAGAGCGCGGGTTTAGAGGTTGCAAAACGAAGCTGGGATCACCCCCGAATTCCATCGGAGGAAAAAAAAAAAAGGGGATTAGCACCACGGTAAAGCCATGGAGATCAGGGTGAGATAGAATAGAATACGTGAAGTATTAATACCACTTTACAATGCCTTGGTAAGGCCACACTTGGAATACTGCATCCAGTTTTGGTCACCACGATGTAAAAAAGATATTGAGACTCTAGAAAGAGTGCAGAGAAGAGCAACAAAGATGATCAGGGGACTGGAGGCTAAAACATATAAGGAACGGTTGCTGGAATTGGGTATGACTGGTTTAATGAAGAGAAGGACGAGGGGGGACATGATAGCAGTCTTCCAGTATCTCAGGGGCTGCCCCAAAGAAGAGGGAGTCAAGCTGTTCTCCAAAGCCCCTGAAGGCAGGACAAGAAGCAACGGATGGAAACTCATCAAGGAGAGAAGCAACCTGGAACTGAGGAGAAACTTCCTGACAGTTAGAACAATTAACCAGTGGAACAACCTGCCTCCAGAAGCGGTGAATGCTCCAACACTGGAAGTTTTTAAGAAGAGACTGGACAGCCATTTGTCCGAAATGGTGTAGGGTTTCCTGCCTGAGCAGGGGGTTGGACTCAATGACCTCCAAGGTCCCTTCTAACTTTATTATTATTATTATTATAGAGCCGGAAGGGACCTTAGAGGTCTTCTAGTCCAGCCCCCTACTCAACCAGGAGAACCTATACCATTTCAGACAAGTGACTGTCTGTGGCATGGGGCGGCCCAGCCACCCTGGACATAATCAGCTTCCTTATATTATAAGGGATTATATTAAAACAAGTTTGGTGAACAAACCAACAACCAAAATCTAAAGCCCAAACTACAAATATTTCCTATTATTTTATAATCGGCTTCCTGTTGCATTTCCAGGGGCCCCAATCTGAGGTTTGGGTGGCAGCCTAAATCGCCCAGAATTTTGGCCTGGATCCAGTGCAACCCCATTTCCAACCTTAGGCTTGTGCAAGGACACAAAAAAATATTTGCGAAGGTTGTTAAGACAAACGTGCAAGAATGAAAGAACAATGAATCAGTGGAACGACTTTGCCTCCAGAAGTTGTGAATGCTCCAACACTGGAGGTTTTTAAGAAGAGACTGGACAGCCATTTATCTGAAATGGCACAGGGTTTCCTGCCTGAGCAGGGGGTTGGACTAGAAGACCTCCAAGGTCCCTTCCCGCTCTGTTATTTCATGATTTGTCTCCCAGCCAGTAAAATAAGGAAGGAAGGAAGGAAGGAAGGAAGGAAGGAAGGAAGGAAGGAAGGAAGGAAGGAAGGAAGGAAGGAAGGAAAGGAGAGAAAAGAGGGAAGAAAGGAAAAGGAAGAAGGGTTTCCTGCCTTGCCCGGGGGTTGGACTAGAAGACCTCGAAGGTCCCTTCCAACTGTTATTCTAATATAGAAAGGCAATCTGGGTCCTCATTTTACCAACCTCAGAAAGACGGAAGGCTGAGTCAACCTTGAGCCGGTCAGGATCGAACTCCTGCCAGTGGGCAGAGTTAGCCTGCAATACCGCCTTCTAACCACTGCGCCACCACGGCTCTAGTGACACGGTTGTTAAGTGAATCTGGCTTCCCCCCATGGACTTTGCTTGTCAGAAGGTCGCAAAGGAGGATCACATGACTCCGGGACACTGCGACTGTCATAAGTGCAAGTCAGTTGCATCGGAATTTTGATCACGTGACCGTGGGGGGATGCTACAACGGTCATAAGCGTAAAAAACCTGTTCTAAGTGACTTTTTTCAGGGCCGTTGTAACTTCAAACAGTCACTAAACGATCTGTTGTACATTGAGGACTACCTATATAGTTCTGAAATTTATCCTTGGGAAGATGAGTTGAAAATATTACGAATAAAGGGGAAAAAATGACCAAAAGAAGAATGCAATGAAACTTTGTGTGCTGGGTCGGGAGGAAATGCACGCAAAAAATAACTGGGTTTCCCCCCCCCCTCTTTGCCACTTAATAACTCGAACCCAGCTGCAGTCTTCGCTTAATGACCTGCGCGTTCACTTAACAACCGCTGCAAAAAATGTTGAAAAATTAGGTTGGTCCTGTGGATTCGTCAACTTTCAACCATCGTCACATACGGTGCAAATTCCAGGCTCCATTACCGTCGTAAATCGAGGACTAGCTGTATCTTCCCAGAACACCCTCTCAAATTCATATTTGTCTGGCCTTCACACTCACACATAAACACACACACAAAACTGCCCCAAACTGTGTATTCCTCAAGATGATCAACATTTAACAATTTAATTCAATCCTTTGCAGATCTTTCAGCAGATGCTTCTTCAAACGTAGGGCAAGGGGGATTGACCGCTAAAAATCCTGAAAAAAATGAACATCCAGAACATTCCTTTGTCCCTTAACACACACACACACACACCACGGAGAAGACAATCTCCCAATTTAATTTGAGGTTGCACAAAAGAGAGAGAGATACCCACAGCTAACTTTTCAAAGGCAACTCCTAATCAGAAAAGGATTCTGTAGCTAATCCCCTATTAAGTTTTCGCCAGATATTTTCTGCCATATCCTTGACAAAACCGCACAACACAAAATGGAGGGAGACACGCCCGGATTCAAGAAAATTGGAAGGGAAGGAATCCAGTTTTGGAATTGAAAAGCAGAAATGGCCCTGAGTTCCAATTCTTTGGAATTCTGAGCAAGCCAAATTTCGTTTTGAAATTTAAAAAAGGAACTTACTGTGAGATGCTAAAATTTTGCATTTATTGGGAGATGCTAGAATTTTGCATTTATTGGAAGATACCAGAATTTTGCACTTAGTGTGAGATGTTAGAATTTTGTGTTTATCAGGAAATGCTAGAATTCTGCACTTTTCTTGAGATGCTAGAATTTTGCACTTATGGTGAGATATTCAAATTGTGCATTTATTGGGAGAAGCTAGAATTTTGCACTTAGCCTGAGATGCTAGAATTTTGCATTTATTGGAATATACCAGAATTTTGCACTTAGTGTGAGATGCTAGAATTTTGTATTTGTTGGGAAGTGCTAGAATTTTGCATTTATTGGAAGACGCTAGAATTTTGCACCTAGTGTGGGATGTTAGAAGTTTGTGTTTATCGGGAAATGCTAGAATTCTGCACTTTTCTTTGAGATGCTAGAATTTTGCACTTATGGTGAGATACTCAAATTTTGCATTTATTCGGAGAAGCTAGAATTTTGTCAAGGGGAATGTCAAATCAAATCAAAACGATTACCCGAGGAATATAATTATAATTATTATAAAAATTTTAAGCAGACCAAAAAAACAGATTGTGTACCAATGCTAAGTACGTAGTTGCTAAAACGCATACACTTTTATTAAAATTTAAAACAGGAGAAAATTTTTTTATCGTTTTAAATCTTTTTAATGTCTTAATTGTTTTTAATTTTAGAACTGCCAAGCCGCCTGGACTCACGAATGGAGATGGATTGAGCTATAGAAACTGAACACACGAATGAGTGGATAAATAAATAAATGTATAATAAAGAGGGATAAAAATGTTGGTTATAGAATACAGATGGGGACCATGGGAAAACATGTGCTTGGAAGGATTGAAATTTTACACTGTGTTACAGTCTCAAAGAGGAATTTTTATAAAATGACATACCGCTGACGTATGTCACCAGAGAAACTGTCCAGAAAGAAAAGTTAAAAGGGAGGGGTGGGGGGGTTTCTAGTCCTCATGAGGGCATAAAGGCATTTCAATACGTGAGAACTGCCGCAGCAATTGAAAAAGCACCAAACGGCAAAAGAGGAAAGAGAAAAAAAATATTTAGATTTATAGTCTGAACATGTTTACTCTGGGGAACACCCGCTGCTGCGTTGGGTAGGTTACAACTTGTTCTTCTGTAAGTGCCGAATTCCAGCCGTTCTCCAGCTTTGATGATTCGATCGGAGTTGGAAACCAACACCGTGGTGTGTGCCAGTTTTAGCAAATTAGTCTAAAAGTTGTTTGCAAGCTGCAAAAAAATGGAAAAAAAATTTAAAATAAAAAATAGAAGCTTCTTTGCTTAAGCATCCAGAGGGTGAACTGGTGCAAAACCTAAACAACGGATATAGGTGGCCCTTGATTTACGGCCACGATTTGAGCCCAACGTTTCTGCTGCTAAGCGAGACGGTTATTGAGTCTGATCCCATTTTACAACTTTTCTTGCCATTAAGTGAATCACTGCAGTTGTTAAGGAAGTAACATGGTTTACTGGCTCCCCCCATTGACTTGGCTGGTTAGAAGATCACGTGACACACACCCCGGGATGCTGCGACCGTCATAAATGTGAGTCAATTGCCGAGTGTTCGAATTTTTTAAAAATATATATTTTATTAATTTTTTACAATAACAATCTCTAGTGCTTCGTGAACAGTGTGTTGTCTGGGTTCATATATTTAAAACAATCAATGATCATTCATTTCTACAATTAATCAATATGTTGATAATATATTTCTTGATCCTCTCTCCTTCCTGTAATATTCTCCTTTTGTCTACCACTGAACAAATATAATTCTTAATATTTTCAGGATATGCCAAGTTGAATATAAACATTTTTTTTAGTATTTATAGTTATCATAATAACGTCAACACATAACGTGTTTTTTAATCAGCTTGTTTCTATTGTATTTATCAAAGTCATCTTATTAAATCATTACATGTCCTGCTTTCAAGATTCTTATTGAAGCTTAGTTTCCCCTCAGCATTCAGACCATTCTTATCGGTCATAATTTTCTCAAACTTCATTAGCTTTAAATATCATAATAATAATAATAATAATAAAGTTGGAAGGGACCTTGGAGGTCATCGAGTCCAACCCCCTGCTCAGCCAGGAAACCCTACACCATTTTGGACAAATGGCTGTCCAGTCTCTTCTTAAAAACTTCCAGTGTTGGAGCATTCACCGCTTCTGGAGGCAGGTTGTTCCACTGGTTAATTGTTCTAACTGTCAGGAAATTCCCATTAGTTTCTAGGTTGCTTCTCTCCTGATCAGTTTCATCCATTGCTTCTTGTCTGCTTAGATGCTTTGGAGAATAGATTGACTCCTATTCTTGGGGGCAGCCTGAGACTGGAACATGCTATCATGTCCCCCTCGTCCCTCTTCGTTAAACTAGACATACCAATTCCAGCAACCGTTCCTATATGTTTTTAGCCTCAGTCTCTGATCATCTTTGTTGCTCTTCTCTGCACTCTTTACTAGAGTCTCAGCATCTTTGTTACATCGTGGTGACCAAAACTGGATGCAGTATTCCAAGTGTGGCCTTACCAAGCCTTGTAAAGTGGGTATTAAAACTTCACGTGATCTAATTCTATCCCTCTGTTAATGCAGCCCAGCACTGTGTTGGCTTTTTTGGCAGCTGCAGCACACGGCTGGCTCATAGTTAAGTGATTGTCCACTAGGACTCCGAGATCCTTCTCACAGTACTACTATTGAGCAAGGTACTCCCTATAACTATACCTGTACATTTGGTTTTTTCTGCCAAATGTAGAACCTTACTTTTTCACCATTGAATTTCATTTTGTTAGATAGCGCCCAGTGTTCAAGTCTGTTCCAGATCCTCCTGTATCTTAAGCCTGTCTTCTGGAGTGTTGGCTATTCCTGCCAGCTTGGTGTCGTCTGCAAATTTGATGGGTTCCCCATCTATCCCCTCGTCCAAATCGTTGATGAAGATGTTGAAGAGCACTGGGCCCAGAACAGAGCCCTGGGGCACCCCACTGCACACTTCCCTCCATGTAGATGCGGTTCCATTGAGGACCACACGCTGAGTACGGCCGGTCAGCCAGCTATGGATCCATCTGGTGGTGATGTTGTCTCCAAACTTTTCATTTAAATAGACCCTCTCAATGTTTAAACATTTCATATATTCTAAAACAGGGGTCTTCAAACTTGGCCCTTTTATGACTTGTGGACTTCAACTCCCAGAATTCCTCAGCCAGGCACGCTGGTTGAAGAATTCTGGGAGTTGAAGTCCACAAGTCATGAAGGGGCCAAGGTTGAAGATCCCTGTTCTAAAAGTATTATACTACTTATATATCTTATTCCTCTTACTATAGGGCCCCTTTACAAGCTTTATCTATTCTTTATCTATCCAAATTGTGATCATGTGACCCCATGGGATGCTGCCACGGTCGTAAGGGTGAAAAATGGGCCTAAGTCACTTTTTTCCAGGGTGATTGTAACTTTGAACGGTCATTAAACGAATTATTGTCAGTCAAGGACTAGCTGTATGTTGATTCTTCTTTAGCCATTACAGGTAGTCCTCAACGTACAATGATTCATTTAGCGACCGTTCGCAGTTACGTCACTGGAAAAAGTGACTGATAACTGTTCTTCACACGGCCGTTGCAGCATCCCTCATGGTCACGTGATCAAAATTCAGACGCTTGGCAACTGACTCGTATTTATGACGGTTACAGTGTTCTGGGGGGGGTCACGTGACCCCCTTTGGTGACCTTCTGACAAGCAAAGTCAACGGGGAAGCCGGATTCACTTAACAGCCGTGTGACTCAATTAACAACTGCAGTGATTCACTTAGCTGTGGGAAGAAGCGTCATAAAAATGTGGCAAAACACACCGAACGACTGTCCTGCTTAACAACGGAAACGTGGAGTTCGATTAAGGTCATAAATCGAGGACTGACTGTATGTTGCCCCTGGGCTCTGCTCACTTCAATTCCCATTTCGCACCCGATTTCCAGCAAAAAAAGAAAATTCCACTAAACCAAGTTTTCTCAAACCTTAGTAACTTTTAGAGGTGTAAACCTCAACTCCCAGAATTCCCCAGCCGGGTCAAAGGTCAGAGGCCAAAGAGATCTAGACTGAGGACAGGGATTGCAGGACAGGGAAATTTAATAGTAATCAAGGAGAGAAGCAACCTGGAACTAAGGAGAAATTTCCTGGCAGTTAGAACAATTAGCCAGTGGAACAGCTTGCCACCAGAAGTTGTGGGTGCTCCAACACTGCAGGTTTTTAAGAAGAGACTGGAAAACCCATTTGTCTGAAATGGTATAGGCCGGGCAGGGGTCTTCAAACTTGGCCCTTTTATGACTGGTGGACTTCAACTCCCAGAATTCCTCAGTCGGCCATTTTGATGAAACTGCGGGCTTAGAGCCAGACCAGGGGTCTTCAAACTTGGCCCTTTTATGACTGGTGGACTTCAACTCCCAGAATTCCTCAGTCGGCCATTTTGATGAAACTGCGGGCTTAGAGCCAGACCAGGGGTCTTCAAACTTGGCCCTTTTATGACTTGTGGACTTCAACTCCCAGAATTCCTCAGCCAGGGAGTTGAAGTCCACAAATCATAAAAGGGCCAGGTTTGAAGACCCCTGGTATAAGGTCTCCTGCCTGAGCAGGAGGTCGGACTAGAAGACCTCCAAGGTCCCTTCCAACTCTGTTTATTCTATTCTATCTATCCTGGAAGGGACTACAAAGCCAGTAACAACTCAGCTCAGGAGTCCCTGCCCTCCTACCAGCCAAGGCCATGGAGAGAGCTTCCCTATCTCTGGATCCTTCAGTTTTCTCTCTCTCCGCCCTAAATATTTTTCTCCTCCTTCTTGAAAATTAAAGCCAGATCTGCTGCTTTTGATGTCTGCTTATTCAAGAGTTTCCCATAAGAAAAAAAGGAGATTAATCACAGCATGCCAGGCCGGGCCCAAGAAGCTGTTCAAACAGGCCACATGGCAACAAGCCTCTTTCAGTTCAGAAATCCACTTTCTTCTAGTCCTCGCCTTACGACCACAATCCAGCCCAAAATTTCCGTTGCTCGGCGAGACAGTGGCGAAGTGAGTTTTTGCCCCGTTTTACGACCTTTCTTGCCACCGTGGTTAAGTGAATCACCGCGGTTGTTAAGTGAATAACACGGTCGTTAAGTGAATCCGGCTTCCCCCGTTGACTTTGATCGTCAGAAGGTCGCAAAAGGGGATCACGCGACCCCAGGACACTGTGGCCGTCATAAAGGTGTCAGTTGCCAAGCGTCCGAATTCTGATCAAGTGACCACGGGGGAATGTGAGTATATATATTCCCCGACTTATAACCGTTCATCTAGTGACCATTCAAAGTTACAACGACACTGAAAAAAGTGACTTATGACCGTTTTTCACACTTATGACCATTGCAGCCTCCCTGTGGTCACATGATCAAAATTCGGCCGCTTGGCAACCAACTCACATGTATGACGGTTGCAGGGTCCCGCAGTCACGTGGTCCCCTTTTGCGGCCTTCTGACAAGCAAAGTCAGTGAGGAAACCAGATTCACTTAACAACTGTGTGACTGACTTAACAGCAGCAGCGATTCACTTAACAACCGTGGCAAGAAGCGTCGTAAAACGGGGCAAAATTCACTTCACACACCTGTTTCACTTAGCAGTATTAAATTTTGAGCTCAGTTTGCGGTCGTTAAGTCGAGGACTCCCTGTATCAAAAAGGGCCCCAAGTCCCTTTTTTCCATGCTGCCGTAACTTCGGACGGTCGCTAAACGAACCGTTAAGTCAAGGACTATCTGTACACCCGTGTGAAGGAAGATTTCAGAACGGCTTCTTTCCCCCAATCTGGATGTTTAGCTGTATTTCCTAGCCAAGCAGGAAGCTGGGCTGGACGCCGGCCATTCAGGAGGCCTGGTGGAGAGCCAGTGGATCCCAAATACTCGAAGGATCTGCAAAAGGTAGGAACGAGAACCAACTCCTCCCGCGGTTGGTCAAAAGGGGCTTGGATCAGGACCCGTAAATGCCAAGAACAGGACAAGAGGAATTCAGAATGTAGAAATGGGATCGTAGCCAATGCAAAAAGTGGATTTTTTTCGTCATTTGGGCCTTGCAAGAAGGAAGAAAGGAACCAAGAATAATAGAATAGAATAGAATAGAATAGAATAGAATAGAATAGAATAGAATAGAATAGAATAGAATAGAATAGAATAGAATAGAATAGAAATGAGGAACAGAATAGAATAGAATAGAATAGAATAGAATAGAATAGAATCTGGAAGGGACCTTGGAGGTCTTCTAGTCCAGCCCCCTGCTCAAGCAGAACGTATACTGTCTCTGACAGGTGAATGTCCAGTCTCTTGTTAAAAATCTCCAGTGATGAAGCGCCCACGATTTCTGGGGAAGGAAGAGGGAATCTACTGGGTCACATTGGCGAGCTGGCGAGGGGATCTATGTTTTGGCAGGACAAGAAGGAGAAAATAAAAAAAAACCAATGACTGATTTTTGACTGATATCCAAAACAGACTTCTGTGCCTCACTTCTGAAAAAAAGCAACAATGGAGACGGGAGACATTATCCCTGGCTTAAACTCGGGGAATACGGCTTACAGACAGTCCTCAACTTATAAACATTCGCTTAGTGACCATTCAAAGTTACAACGGCGGTGAAAAAAAGAGATTCACAACCAGGTCCTTGCACTTATGACCGTCGCAGCATCCCCACGGTCACGTGATCAAAATTGGACTGCATATACATATAGTCCTTGACTTACAACAGTTCGTTTAGCGACCGTTCAAAGTTACAACGGCGGTGAAAATAAGAGACTTATGACAGTTTTTCACACTTATGACAGTTGCAGCGTCCCCACGGTCACGTGATTTACATTCGGATGATTGACAACTGGCTCATATTTATGACGGTTGCAGTGACTCGGGATCGTGTCATCCCCTTTTGCGACCTTCTGACCAGCAAAGTCAATGGGGGGAAGCCCGATTCACTTAACAACCGTGTGACTGATTTAATAACTGCAGTGATTCCTTTAACAAATGTGGCAAGAAAATGGGACAAAATTCACTTACCAAATTTCTCACTTAACAACACAAATTTTTGGGCTCAATCGTGGTCGTAAGTTAAGGACTACCTGTATTTAAGATGCTTGCAGTGTCCCGGGGTCATTTGCACCCTTCCGACAAAGCAAAGTCCCTGGGGAAGCCGGATTCACTTACCGGCCATCGGATTCATTTAACAAACGCAGTGACTTGCTTAACAACCGTGGCAAAATTGGTCGTTAAATCGAGTCACAAGTGAATTAGCAACTGCCTTGTTTAGCAAGAGAAGTTCTGATCCCAACTGTGGTCGTAAGTAAGAGGACTTGTCGGAAGCCGGCTGGGAAGCGGGGATCCCATGATCCCAGGACTGTCATTAAGTACACGCCAGTTGCCAAGCACCTGAATTTTGATCACGAGATGACACGGATGCTGCAACGGTCGTAAAAAATGTGAAAAAATGTTGCACGTCTCCCTTTTCAGTGGCGTTGTAACTTTGAACGGTCCGTCAATGAATGATTGTTAAGTCGAGGACCAGGTATATACACCTTGGCCTACACTTGTAGGTCAAAGCACCAGAAGAAAACTCCTAAATGTTTTGCCCTAAAAGAGCTGAATTCTTTGCTAGCAAAAAAAAATAGTCTGGCAAGGAAGAAGCTTGGCTAAAATCTCTAATATATTGCTTTTTTCAATTAGCATGGAGTATGTGGGTTTTAATGGAACAGCGCTACTTGAATTTGCGGTTTGTCTTTGAGTGTGCCTGTTTTAATGCAGGGGCCATTGTACACCATGGGTGTTTTCCAACTCTGGTGACTTTAAAATGGGTGGATGTCAACTCCCAGAATTCCCCAGCCTGCAAAGGAAGGAAGGAAGGAAGGAAGGAAGGAAGGGAGGGAGGGAGGGAGGGAGGGAGGAAGGAGGGAGGGAGGGAGGAAGGAAGGAAGGAAGGAAGGAAGGAAGGGAGAGAAAAGAGGAAAGAAAGAAAAAGGAAGGAGGAAGGGCTTCCTGCTTGAGCAGGGGGTTGGACTAGAAGACTTCTATGGTCTCTTCCAATTCTGTTCTGTTATTCTGAAAAAGGAATGATGGATAGAAAAGGAAGAGAGAGGGAGTGACCGATAAAGAGGGAGGGAGGAAGGAAGGAAAATGGAGAAAACACGGAAGATGGAGAAGGAACGAAGGAGGAAGGAAGAAACGAATGAAGGATAGAAAAAGAAGGGAGAGGGAGAGAGGGAGGGCAGAAAGGAAGGAGAAAGGAGGAAGGGAAAATAGAATAGAATAGAATAGAATAGAATAGAAATAGAATAGAAAACAATACAGAATAGAAAACAGAATACAGAATAGAATACAGAATAGAAAACAGAATACAGAATAGAATACAGAATAGAAAACAGAATGGAATAGAATAGAATAGAATAGAATAGAATAGAATAGAATAGAATAGAATAGAATAGAATAGAATAGAATAGAATAGAAATTAAATAGAATATAATCAATAGAATAGGAAATGGAATAGGAATAGGAATAGGAATAGGGGAGAGGAGAGGAGAGGAGAGGAGAGGAGAGGAGAGGAGAGAAGAGGATAGAATAGAATAGAATAGAATAGAATAGAATAGAATAGAATAGAATAGAATTCTGGGAATTGAAGTCCGCCTATCTTAAATTCGCCAAGCTTAAAAACTGCCTTTACTCGCTCACAGTCCTAAAGCCGACAACTCCTTCGCTCTGGATTTAGTGCAAGGAAACTGTGGAACACAATCACACGTGGGAAGCCTCGTGGTGTACCCCCCCTCCTTGCCTTCTCCCTCCCTCCCTCCCTTCCCCCCCCCACCTCCACTTGAGGGGTTTCCAGGATGTCATGTGAACGTGCTGAGACAGAATAGTTTAATTTGCTCTAATTAGTTGCATTCTTGGCAGAGGCTTCCGAAGAGTTAGCAGAAAAACTAATGAGTTTGGGGGGGGGGGTGTTTGGAGGTGGGGGGGGGCACCTTCTGCTCCAAGGAAATCCACCCCACCCACCTGGAAGATTTTGGATGTGCATCCTGCCAGCCCTGTTCAGTGGAATTCAATACTGGTGGTCCTCGACTTATGAGCCCTGAATTTTCGATGCTAAGCGAGACATTGGCTAAGTTGCTAAGCTACCAGTTGTAAGCTGAGAACTACCTGTATTTATTCTGTCTTTATAAATTAATTGAAATGAATGTTATTTTACAGATTTTATTGCTATTTTTGCTATGTGTTATGATACAGGCAGTCCTCTCTCAAGTACTGCAAGAATACAGGCAGTCCTCGACTTACGACAGTTCATTTAGTGACCGTTACTAGGGCACTGGAAAAAAGGACTTATGACCATTTTTCACACTTACGACTGTTGCAGCATCCCCGTGGTCACGTGATCAAAATTCAGACGCTTGATAACTGATTCGTATTTATGATGGTTGCTGTGGGTGTGTGTGTGTGTGTGTCACGCAATCCCCTTTTTGCGACCTTCGGACAAGCAAAATCAACGAGAAAACCGGATTCACTTAACGACTGTGTGACTATCTTAACGACTGTGGTGATTCACTTAACAGCTGGGGCAAGAATCCAGCTTCTGTATGTGCAAGAGGACTAGAAACTTGATTTGCTTATCTATTAAGATGTAAGCCCTGTGTTTCGTTTAAGAGGTCAAGATAGCATAGCACAAACTCCTTTCCCCCCCCCTCCACCACGAAAACCTTTTTTTGAGATGGGCGGAGAGAGAAGAACTGACTCTAAATCAGCCAGGGAGCTTCTGGGGCAGAGGGTGGGATTAGAACTCAGAGCTCTTTAATATCAGAGCAATGTCGATCAACGGGGGGGGGGAAGCGAGGTATTACATGTAGAGAGGCAAAATGCAGAGCACGTGAATAAGACGGGGTGTCTGTGTGTGTCATACAGGTAGTCCTCAACTTGTCGTGTGGTCCAAATTTGGGCGCTTCACAACTGGCTTCCGACAAGCAGAGTGGATGGGGTTAGCTGGATTCTCTTAAGAACTGCAGTGAATCGGTTAACCGCCCCCAGGTCTTCTGAAGACACGGATGTGAAAGATGCAAGGAATGGCCTCTGGTTTAAAGCAACATTTTGCTCTGTTTGATTCAGGGGAAAATCCTGAGCAGGATTTGGGGAAGAATCCATCCATCCATCCTTCCTTCCTTCCTTTCTCCCTCCCTCCCTCCCTCCCTCTCCTTCTTCTCCCTACTTACTTCTCCTTCCTCCCTTCCTGCCTTCTTCTTCTACCTTCCTTCCTTTCCTTTTTTCCCTCCTTCCTTCCTGCCTTCTTTTACCTCCCTTCTCCTTCCTTCCTTTTCTCCCTCCTTATTTCTTCCTGCCTTCCTGCTTCTTCTTCCCTCTCCCTTCCTCCCTTCTACTTCCTTACTTCCAGCCATCTTCTCTACATTATTTCACCTTCTCCCTTCCTTCCTTCTTCCTTTCCTCCTTCTTTCCTTTTTCTTCTCCTGTCCTTCTTTCACTTCTCCTCCTTCTCCTTTCTTGTCTTCCATCTCCTTCCTTCCTCTTTCCTTCTCCCCCTCTCCTTCATTCCTTCCCTTTCTTCCTTCTTCTCCTCCGCTCTCCTGTCTTTCCTTCTCCTTTCTCCTTCTCCTCCTCCGCCTTTCCAGTTCCTTCTCCCTCTCCTTCATTCCTTCCCTTTCTCCTTCCTTTCCTTCTCCTCCGCCCTCCCATCTTTCCTTCTCCTCCTTTCTCCTTCTCCTCCGCCGCCTTTCCAGTTCCTTCTCCCCCTCTCCTTCATTCCTTCCCTTTCTCCTTCCTTCTTCCTTTCTCCTCCTCCTTTCTCCTTATCTCCTTCCTTCCTTCTTTCTCCTTCTCCCTCCTTCCTTCTTCTCCTCCATCCTTCCTTCACTGCCCTCTTCCTTCTTCTCCTTCTTTTTCCAGACTGGGAGGTCCACCATCAGATGCTACCCTAACTGCTTCCGTGTGTTAATTATATGTTTAGGAGAAAATGTTTCTTCAGTGATTGATTTCACGGGGGGGGGGGATCTCAATCCCTCCCCCCGACATCTTTCCCCATGGGTTAGGACAGGGTAGGCAACCTTGGCCCTTTTATGACTCGTGGACTTCAACTCCCAGAATTCCTGAGCCAGCATGGCAACCTGTCCATTTCTCCTCAGCATGGCTGGCTCAGGGATTCTGGGAGTTGAAGTCCACGAGTCATAAAAGAGCCAAGGTTGCCTATCCCCCTGCCTTATACCATTTCAGACAAGTGGCTGTCCAGTCTTTTCTTGAAAACCTCTAGTGATCAAGCACCCACAACTTCTGGAGGCAGGCCGTTCCACTGGTTAATTGTCCTCACTGTCAGGAAGTTTCTCCTTAGTTCTAGGTTGCTTCTCTCCTTGATTAGTTTCCAACTGCTGCGTCTTCTCCTGCCTTTAGGTGCTATGGAGAATAGGTCGACACACACACCCCTCTTCTCTGTGGCAGCCACTCAGATACTGGAAGACTGCTCTCATGTCATCCTTAATCCTCTTCTGAACTTTTACAGAATAGAGTTGGAAGGGACCTTGGAAGTCTTCTAATCTAATCCAACCCCCTGCTCAGGCAGGAACCCCTATACCAGGGGTAGGCAACCTTGGCTCTTTTATGACTGGTGGACTTCAACTCCCAGAATTCCTGAGCCGGCATGGCTCAGCATGGAAACCTCTCTATTTCTCCTCAGCATGGCTGGCTCAGGAATTCTGGGAGTTGAAGTCCACCAGTCATAAAAGAGCCAAGGTTGCCTAGCCCTGGGTTAGGGCTACAATTCCCACAAGTGCTGTAACATCGTGGAAAGCAACATGGGCATGTGCACACACACACATGAAAACTGCATTTATGACTTCGGCCATATCCACCCTACCAATTCAGGTTTCCCTATCTTGGGACTCTACCCATGCATCCATGAGGACTAGAAACACCGAACGAATGCCTATAAAATTTAAGACTGATATTTCTAAATTCTTGCTATGTGCTGATTTCACTGGTGCAGGAGGAGGGAGGGAAATCTTTGTGACTTATCAACGGCTTTACCCCTTTTCCTTGACATTGAGGAGAAAAAAGTTTCCATCCGATTGAGTGAAATAAATCAACGCCAGCACCCCAAAATGCAAATCCCTCTGAATCTGGGCAGATGGAAACCACATGTGAGGATTTTGTTTACAGAAAAGATAGGGAATCCAAGCCCGAAGGAAAAATTCCCAACGTTCCCCAAGGCAAACAGTTCAAAATCAGCTTCTCACTTGGGAGACCGAACCGAGGGCCGAGTGCAAAACCTGCTTACTTCGATTACTCTTCTAATCCAAGCACCGAAACACTGCCACAATGCCCCAAAATACCACTTTCCGCCAAGCCATCGGCTATGGGCTGCCAAAGAATTTGTTTTCCTCAGTACTGGATACCCCACAAAGCCAACCCAGGTGTGTTTTATTTACAGCAAGTTTCTAGGCATGTTGGAGGAACCAGGGGGACAAAACATGAAAGAACAGAATAACAGAGTTGGAAGGGACCTTGGAGGTCTTCTAGTCCAACCCCCTGCTCTGGCAGGAGACCCTATACCATTTCAGACAAATGGCTGTCCAGTGTCTTCTTGAAAACCTCCAATGATGGAGCACCCACAACTTCTGGAGGCAGGTTGTTCCACGGGTTAATTGTTCTCGCTGTCAGGAAATTTCTGCTTAGTTCTAGGTTGCTTCTCTCTTTGATGAGTTTCCATCTGTTGCTTCTTGTCCTGCCTTCAGGGACTTTGGAGAACCTCTTCTTTGGGGCAGCCCCTGAGATACTGGAACACTGCTATCGTGTCCTCCCTCGTCCTTCTCTTCATTAAACTAGACAATCCCAATTTCAGCAACCGTTCCTTATATGTTTTAGCCTCCAGACCTCTAATCATCTTTGTTGCTCTTCTCTGTACTCTTTCTAGAGTCTCAACATCTTTTTTACATCGTGGTGACCAAAACTGGATGCAGTACTCCAAGTGTGGCCTTACCAAGGCATTGTAAAGTGGTATTAATGCTTTGCGTGATCTTGATTCTATCCCTCTGTTAATGCAGCCCAGCACTGTGTTGGCTTTTTTGGCAACTGCAGCACACGGCTGGCTCCTATTTAAGGGATTGTCCACTAGGACTCCGAGGTCCCTCTCACAGTTACTACTATTGAGCAAGGTACCCCCTATACTATACCTGTACATTTGGTTTTTCTTGCCTAAATGTTTTTTCACCATTGAATTTCATTTTGTTAGATAGCGCCCAGTGTTCAAGTCTGTCCAGGTCCTCCTGTATCCTAAGCCTGTCTTCTGGAGTGTTGGCTATTCCTGCCAGTTTAACCTTCAGAAATCTACGTTCAGCACTCCAAATACGGGACAGGGGCCTCTTACCCAATAATGCCTACCTCTCAGGATCGGCGTTAAAAATTGGTGCAAGGAGTTGGCGGGACAGGCAAAGGCTGGCAGCTTGAACCTCTTGCCGAAGCAAGAAAAATATTTAACGGCGCATAAAAATACTGTAAGAGGCTAGAATAATGATAATATTGTGATCTATAGATAGTCCTCCACTTACGACCGCGATTGAGCCCAACATTTCTGTTGCTAAGGGGGACAGTTGTTAAGCGAGGTTTGCCCCAGTTTACGACCTTTCTTGCCACAGCTGTTAAGTGAATCGCTGCAGTTGTTAAGTTAGCAACACGGTTGTTAACTGAATCCGGCTTCCCCCATTGACTTTGCCTGTCAGAAGGTCGCAAAAGGGGATTACACGACCCCGGGAGCATGAAACTGTAATAAATATGAGTCAGTTCCAAGCATCTGAATTTTGATCATGTGACCACGGGGATGCTGCAATGGTCGTAAGTGTGAAAAATGGTCGTAAGTCACTTTTTTCAGTGACATAACTTCGGTCACTAAATGAACTGTTGTAAGTCAAGGATTACTGGTACATAGATTGTATCCCATGAGGTTGTGAGGGGGGCAGGCTGATGGCGCACAATGATTTCGCCCCCCCCATCAGTAAAATCAGTACACAGCGAGAATTTAAACATTCAATCTTAAAATTTCTGGATATTCGTTTTTTTCACTTTTTTCCAGCGCCGTTGTAACTTTGAAGAGTCGCTAAACAAATGGCTGTAAGTCGAGGACTATACCTGTACAGGTAGTTCTCGACATACGACCACAACTGAGCCCAACATGTCTGTTGTTAAGTGAGACATTTCTTAAATGAGTTTTGCCCCACTTTACGACTTTTCCCCGCTACAGTTCTTAAGTGAACCCTGCGGTTCTTAAGTTAGTTAACCCGGTCGTTAAGCGAATCTGCCTTCTTCCCCATTGACTTTGCTTGTCAGAAGGCCGCACAGGGGGATCACGTGACCCCCCCCAGGACACTGCAACCGTCACAAGTACACGTCAGTTGCCAAGCATCCGAATTTTGATCACGTGATCGCGGGGGGTTGTAAGTGTGATAAACGGCCATAAATCCCTTTTTTCAGCACTGTTGTAACTTCGAACGGTCAGTAAACGAAAAGTTGCGAATCCAGGCCTACCTCTAATCCCATTTGCCCCACCCCCCCTCCCCAAATCATTGAGTGCCAATTGAGAAGAGACCCGAGTAAATTTCTCACAATATTGTGGAACGGTGACTGGCTGCTTTTCAATTTTTGCAAACAAGAAAAGGAAGTGTAAGAAGAATACGACGATTTCCGCAGGATGCCTGGAGATTATATTTTCATTTTATTTTTTATTTTTTACCAGAGTCTGAAAACAGTCCAAAAATAACTTTTAGCAACTTTATTGCTGCCCCGGACTCTGTATAATTAATTTCACGCCTGAATGCTCTGGCCTTCTTTTATGAACCCCATTGTTTTTTCCCCCCCAAAGTGCCTGGAACCCCAAACCGACTTCTTTTTTTCCCCACCCAAGGGAGGGATACACCAAAATTCCTCGCCCATCAACCGATAACAAGAGAGAGAGAGAGAAGCGCGTCAATCCTCGCCCTGGAAAAAAAGAAAATAAAACATCATCTAACCCCGTTGGATCTGCAAACACAGGCGCCTGGCACAAAGAATGAAAAGGAGGATGAAATCAAACCTTGTTTTCATTAGAACAGCTGGATTAAAATTGTCACAAAGGAAAATCTGGCCTGGGAGGCTTCCGACTATTCTCCAGGCTTCAAACAACCACCGCAAGGCAAAGGGAAAAACGCAGCGGGAGGCCGTTAATCAGGCTGACACTCCAACATCGCCCTTTTACGGGGGTTGAGCTAATGAAACCTCCTCCGCGTTTTGCCAATCTGATTGAGACCGAGTTTTCTTTCCTTTTCGCAAGTCTTGCAAGCCCATTTTAAACCAGGACTGGTCCCTAACGGCAGAAATGGTGCGACGCTAAATTTTGCAGAAAGTGAGGGTTACTTGCACGCTAGAGATCTGCAGGTTTAGGGGAGAAGGAAAAAAACAAACAAACCCCTAAATAACACAATCCAAGGAACGTATCTTTTTTTCCCCAATGCCCTGTATATTAAGAGAGACAGTTTGGTGAGTTCTAGTCCCGCCTTAGGCATGAAAGCCGGTTGGATGACTTTGGGCCAATCACCAGGAGACGGTGAGTTCTAGACCCGCCTTAGGCATGAAAGCCGGTTGGGTGACTTTGGGCCAATCACCAGGAGACGGTGAGTTCTAGTCCCACCTTAGGCAGTAATGTCGGTTGGATGACTTCGGGCCAATTACCAGGAGACGGTAAGTTCTAGTTCCTATCTTAGCATGAAAGCCAGTTGGATGATTTTGGGCCAATCACCAGGAGACGGTGAGTTCTAGTCCCTCCTTAGGCAGGAAAATTGGTTGGATGACTTTGGGCCAATGACCAGGAGACGGTGAGTTCTAGTACCGCCTTAGGCAAGAAAGTTGGTTGGATTATTTTGGGCCAATCACCAGGAGACAGTGAGTCCTAGTCCTATCTTAGCATGAAAGCCACCTGGGAGACTTTGGGCCAATCACCAGGAGACGGTGAGTTCTAGTCCCGCCTTAGGCAGGAAAATGGTTGGATGACTTTGGGCCAATTACCAGGAGACGGTGAGTTCTAGTTCCGCCTTAGGCAAGAAAGCCAGTTGGATTATTATGGGCCAATCACCAGGAGACGGTAAGTTCTAGTCCTGCCTTAGCATGAAAGCCACCTGGGAGACTTTGGGCCAATCACCAGGAGATGGTGAGTTCTAGTCCAACCTTATGCAGGAATGTCGGTTGGATGACTTTGGGCCAATCACCAGGAGACGGTGAGATCTAGTCCCACCTTATGCAGGAATGTCGGTTGGGTGACTTTGGGCCAATCACCAGGAGACGGTGAGATCTAGTCCCACCTTATGCAGGAATGTCGGTTGGGTGACTTTGGGCCAATTACCAGGAGATGGTAAGTTCTAATTCGTATCTTAGCATGAAAGCCAGTTGGATGATTTTGGGCCAATGACCAGGAGACGGTGAGTTCTAGTCCCACCTTAGTTGGGTCATGAAATGTCTGCAGGAAAACAATCAAGCTCAGAGCACCAAGGACCCCACAGTCCTCCTCCTCCTCTCCACAAACCCCACTCCTTTTCAGCACTGTGATGACGTTACCTAGTTGGGTCATGAAATGTCTGCAGGAAAACAACCAAGCTCAGAGAGCACCAAGGACCCCACAGTCTTCCTCCTCCTCCTCCTCCTCCTCCTCTTCTAGCACTGATGAGGTTGCCTAGCTGGGTGATGATACGTCTGCAAGAAAACCACCCAGCTCAGAGAGCACCACAAGATTCACACAACCTGCAGTGGCTAAAGAAATAAGCCATGTTTTGACAATGGGAGAGCCTAAAGCGGAGATGGGCCATGATGTCAACTTTACGACCTGTGGACTTCAACTCCCAGAATTCCTGAGCCAGCTACGCTCGCTGACAGACCACCCACACCCCATTTTAGCCAGGCAAGTATCTTGATGGAAACCAGCTTCAACACTTGACCAAAACTGTAAACTATGCTCGGTGAATCTAATTATGAGCAGACAAGGGAGGGGGGGGAATCTGTGATATGTCCTCCACGCATTTTTGGCATGGCGGATTTTTTTCCATTGTGTTCCTTCTCTCTTCGAACCCCCCTAAATATACCCATCTCACCCATTTCTCAGTTCAGCCCTTGCCAATTCCTTTCGCCTTGGAGACGTTTCCCATCAACAGCCTCATCTGTTTCTTGTGAAATCCTTTTTAAACAACTGGAATAGGATAGGATAGAATATTTAATGTAATGTAATGTAATGTAATGTAATGTAATGTAATGTAATGTAATGTAATGTAATGTAATGTAATAGAATAGAATAGAATAGAATAGAATATAGAATATATCCCTTTTCTTTCTAAGCCTGCAAATAGAATAGAACAGAACAGAACAGTGATGGCGAACCTTTTAGAGACCGAGTGCCCAAAAACTGCCCCGCCCCGGCCCCCCTGCCCGCTCCGCCCCTGCCCCCGCAGGACCACCCACCACCTCCACAGCCTGCCATAGCAGATCGCCCAGGCGGCCCAGTAGCGTCATGGCGGCCATGCCCTCCGCCCGCGCCCTGCAGCATCATCTACGCGCGACGGGGCGCAAGGGTGGAGTATTGTCCCTGCTGCCATGTGCTTGGCTGCGCTGCTCCATGCGGGCCGTGCCCGGGGTTGACTCACCTCCGGGGGGCTGCTGGTGAGGAGGGGGCTGTGGGGGGAGGCGGGGATGGGGCGACGGCGCGCGTGCCCAGAGAGGGCTCTGAGTGCCGCCTCTGGCACGCGTGCCATAGGTTCGCCACCACTGGAATAGAACATAGAATATAGAATAACAAGTTGGAATTTCGGACAAAATGGCTTTCCAATCTCTTCTGATGTTCGTAAATATTCGCCAGCATGGCCAAAAAGCTTCTTTTCTCCAACAGGTGCAAGAGGGATCGCAACCAATAGCTTAAAGCAGGGATCTTCAAACTTGGCAACTTTTAAGACTTGTGGACTTCAACTCCCAGAATTCCTCAGCCAGCCATGCTGAGGAACAGCCCTGTTGAAAGTCTACAAGTCTTACAGTTGCCCAGGTTGGAAACCAGTTACATCACTTTGTTTCAAAGTTACGACGGCACTGAAAAAGTGTCTTATGACCGTTTTTCAGACTTAACGATCGTTGTGGCATCATCCCCAGGGTCACGTGATCAAAATACAGACGCTTGGTAACCGACTCATATTTATGACGGTCGCCGTGTCCCAGGGGTCACGTGATCCCCTTTTGCGACCTTCTGACAAGCAAAGTCAACGGGGAAGCCAGATTCACTTAACAACCGTGTTCCTCACTTAACAACTGCAGCAATTCACTTAACAATCGTGGCAAGTAAGGTCGTAAAAGGGGGCAAAGCTCAACAAGTGTCTCGCCTAGTAACGGAAGTTTTGGGCTCAATTATAGTCATAGTTTGAGGGCTACTTGTAGGCCTCATTTTACGAGTGGTCCCTTAGCAACTGTTAGAAGTTACAACGGATCTACCTCAGAGATAGCAGCTCTTAACACACCAAGCAACGGGTTGGCATAGATGACCTCTACGGTCCCTTCCAACACTAGGGATTTTTCCACCAAGAAAGGGAAACTCTCACACTTGCGGATTTAGAAAAGGAGAAACGATCAGACTCATCTTGCTTTATCCTTTTCAAGTCCTCCCTTTTGCCACACACACAAAAAAATCTTTAATTTTCTGGAGGGGGGGGCAAACATTCTTTTCTGCTTGAGGGAAGCAACCACATCTGGCCAGGCCAGGTTTCAGCCAGATGTGAATGTATATAAAATACATTTAAAAAAAAAAATCCCTCCTCCAAATATCTTCTTGAAAAGTGGAGACGACAGAAGGGGGGGGGGGAAACAGATGTGCAGCCGGAGAATGTTTGGCTCAAATATTAACAGTTAAAACAAATGGAGACTTTATCCAAGCAAAAATATCTCCCTTTTCTTTCTTTCATTCTGCAAATGGAATGAGAATGGAATGGAATGGAATGGAATGGAATGGAATGGAATGGAATGGAATAGAATAGAATAGAATAGAATAGAATAGAATAGAATAGAATAGAATAGAATAGAATAGAATAGAATAGAATAGAATAGAATAGAATAGAATAGAATAGAATAGAATAGAATAGAATTAGAATTAGAATTAGAATTAGAATTAGAATTAGAATAACCGAGTTGGAAGGGACCTTGGAGGTCTTCTAGTCTAACCCCCTGCTCAGGCAGGGAACCCTATACCATTTCAGACAAATGGCTGTCCAATCTCTTCTTAAAAATTTTCAGTGTTGGAGCATTCACAGCTTCTGGAGGCAAGTCGTTCCACTGATTAGCTGATTTCTTAAATTTAAATTTGATTTACCATTGCTAAGGGAGTGTAACTGCATGTTCAGGCACATGGGTCCGGAGGTCCTCTTGTGCCAGTTGACCCCCTCTGGCCACCAGACCAGAACCGCACTCACAAAGAGAGGCAACGGGCAACCTCTTGCTCTATAGATCATTTGGTTGCACTGTGGGTCTGTCAAATGATTTGGTAGATCCAGTATATCTAAAACAAAAAAAATCTCCTTCTGAAATGGGGGGGGGGGAGGCGGGCTTTTCGATGGCCACAAGGGATCCTCTGGCAGAAATCAGCTTTAATCCCGGAGACTCCCACCTGGGCATCTTGCAAAGACAATCCTTGATTTAGGAATATTTTGTTCGAAATTACGATGGTGCTAAAAAACGTAACTTACGACCAGTCCTTCCACTTACGACCGTCGTTGCATCCCCGCAAACACAAGCTCAAAATCTGAACTCTTGGCAACGGGCATCCCAGGGTCACGTGATCACCTTTTACGGTCTGCCTGGCTGGCTTACAGTCAGCAAAGTCAATGGGAGAACCTGGATTAACAGTTGTGCAATTTGCTTAACAAGTATGCAAAACAGGTCCTAAAATCAGGTGCGACTCATTTAACAATCTCATTGCTTAGCAACAGAAGTTCCAGTCTCAATTGTGGTCATAAGTCAAGGACAACCTGTAGGAGATATTCTCTCTCTTTCTCTATGTGTGTCTTCTGTCTGTCTGTCTGTCTGTCTGTCTGTCTGTCTGTCTGTCTGTCTGTCTGTCTGTCTGTCTGTCTGTCTGTCTGTCTGTCTGTCTGTCTATCTATCTATCTATCCTCTATCATCCATCCATCTCCCTATCTCTATCATCTCTCTTTATCATCCATCATCCAGCTATCTACCTCTATTTCTATTTATCTCTCTATCATCTCTTTATCATCTATCATCCATCTATCTATATATATCAACCTCTATCTACCTCTATCTACCTCTATCTATATCCATCCATCCATCATCCCTCTATCATCACTCCCTATCTCTCCATCTATCTCTCCATCTATCTCTCCCTATCTATCTATCTATCTATCTATCTATCTATCTATCTATCTATCTATCTATCTATCTATCTATCCCTCTATTATCCCTCCCTCTCTATCTCTCCATCTATCTCTCCCTCTTTCATCTATCTATCTATCTATCTATCTATCTATCTATCTATCTATCTATCTATCTATCTATCTATCTATCTATCTATCTATCTATCTATCTATCTATCTATCTATCTATCTATCTATCTATCTATCTATCTATCTATCTATCTATCTATCTATCTATCTATCTATCTATCTATCTATCTATCTATCTATCTCTATTTACACAATCGATAGAACCAAAGTAGATGGCCTACCAATTTAAAACCAAAACAATACCACGATTGAGAAGACAAAACTAAACACTGCAACGTACAGTATCTCCTGCCTGGGCTGGAAAAACTCTTCACCTCAGCAGGGATATTTACAAAAAAAACCTGAGCCAGGCGGGCTCACTTAACGCCCTGATCCAAATGCTGGTAAGAAGCACCGAGGTCTTCAAGACCTTGCAAAAAGGCCATACTGAGTTGCAGACTTCCACACATCCTGCAAAGATGGGCTACACGGGAACCCCAACACGCCTCCAGGCATTTTCTCTGATGCTCACCAGATCCCCTCTCCTTTCCGACTTCATCTTTAAAAAAAAAAAAAAAAAGATCCTTTCAGCTGTAATTAAATCTTTCCCCCAACTAGATTTTCTCAAAACAGGAAACCTGCAGAGAGAGAGACACTAACTTCCCCCAACCCGGGCCTTCCTTTCTATACGGCGCACTACAGTTCCCATCATCCCCGTCCAGCACATCAGAAACATGATTCAAATGAGAAGGGAAAGCTGTGCGGTGCCTAAAAAGTCATTTTTGGGTGTGTGTTTTTTTCATCTCTGTTTTCTGTGCGGCAAAAAAATCTCACAAAGACTAGAGCAAATAACAAAAAAATAAAAATAGGATTCTTCTTCTTCTTGTGCCATATCCGTTATTGGACGTTGGCGATCATGTTGGCGATCCTGTTTTTATCAGCAGCCGCACGAAAAAGTGCTGCTGAGTTTTGTCCAAACCGGTCCCTTAGATTTTGAAGCCATGATGTTCTTCTTCTGTCTGGACCTCCTTTGCCTTCAATCTTTCCCTGGAGGATTAAATGGAGTATGCCGTATTTTTCTGGGTGTCGCATCACATGTCCGAAATATTCTAGCTTTCGTTTTTTAATTGTTTTGATGATTTCCCTGGGCTTTCCCAGGCGGCTTATCACCTCCTCATTTCTGATTTTGTCAACCCAGCTTATACGTAACAGCCGCCTGTAAATCCACATTTCAAATGCTTCTAGTCTCTTCAGGTGGCCTTCTGTCAGAGACCAACTCTCTACTCCATAGAGCAGGATAGAAAAAATATAGCATCTGACAAGCCTGATTTTCAGTCTTAGGCTTATGTCGTGACTGCAGAAGACCTTTTTCATTTTGAAGAATGCTGTTCGAGCTTTCTCTATCCTTGTCTTTACTTCAGCGGTCATGTCCCAGCTTTCATGTAAATTAGGATAGGATAGGATAGGCAGTTGAAAAATTTCCATCCGTGCCACCAGCGGGGGCCCACAGAGCCAGGCTATGAAAATCTGGATGTCTGCTAAAGATTTGTAGGTTTTCTCCCCCCCTTCTGGAAGAGAAAACTCACCTGTGTCCTTTCTGACAGGGGATTTAAACAACTTCAGGAGTGGGGGAAAAAATTAAAGTCACAGCAGCATCAATCCAGACCCTGCATCATTTTAATCTAAGTTGCAGTCGCGGGAAGATTTATAAGGCCTTTTGCTCGCTAACGGGAGCTGAGCGTAACCCCCCAACCTTTATGGCCTTCCAGAAAGCCCTTAAAAATGTGGTTTTTTCCAACAAGTCTGGGAATCTCCCAGCAATAAAGAGCTGGTGGGTTGGCTGCATTATTGGTAATATAATCCGCTCACGGTCTCGTTTTTAATTTAGTTTTATAGATTTTTATTGCCTGCAACCAATTTCGTAGTAGGTTTTAATAGGAGGTTTTATTGTACTCTGGCTAAAGTCATTTTGTATGAGGTGGTTTGCGGTGTATGGAAGGAAGGAAGAAGGCAAGGAAGGAAGGAAGGAAGGAAGGAATAAAAGAAGGAAAGGAAGGAAATGGGAAAAGGAAGGAGGGAGGGAAAACAAGGGCAGCAGGTAGAAGAAAGCATGGAAGAAAGCAAAAGAAGGGAAGAAGGAAGAGAAAGAGAAGGAAGAATAAATAATACAAGATGGAATGACAAAGTAAGGAAAAAGGGAGGGAGGGAAGGAAGGAAGAAAGCAAGCAAGGAAGGAAGGAAGGAAAAGGAAGGAAGGAAGGAAGGAAATGGGTGGATGGGAAGGAGGGAGGGAGGAAGATAAACAAGGAAAGAAGAATAAAAGAAAGAAAGGAAGGAAATGGGAAAAAGGAAGGAGGGAAGAGAAGAACAGCAGGTAGAAGAAAAAAGGGAAAGCGTGGAAGAAAGCTAAAGAAGGGAAGGAAGAAGAGAAAGAAAAGAATAAATAATATGAGGTGGAATGAGAAAAGGAAGGAAGGAAGGAAGGAAGGAAGGAAGGAAGGAAGGAAGGAAGGAAGGAAGGAAGGAAGGAAGGGGCAAAACACACAGAGAGAGGTGTACATACATGGTATAGGTTCTCCTGCTTGAGTGGGGAACTGGACTAGAAGTCCTTCAAAGTCCCTTCCAGATTCTATTCTATTCCATTCCATTCCATTTTCTATTCCATTCTATTTTCTATTCCATTCTATTTTCTATTCTATTCTATTCTATTCTATTCTATTCTATTCTATTCTATTCTATTCTATTCTATTCTATTCTATTCTATATTCTATATTCTATTCCATTCCATTCTTTCATTATTCTATTGTGTTCTGTTCTGTTGTTTTGTTCTATTCTATTCTGTCTGTACACACACACACACACACACACAAACACACACACAAACACACACAAAGACCAATCACTTATATCCACTGCATCTCAAGTTGCTTTAGAATTCAACGTTTTGAGAAGACAAGACCCAATCCATAACTCGCCTTTTGTGGGATAACCTCTTAAAACTTGCTAAGTTTGGGGTAGGGCACAGGAGAATTGTTCTAGATGAATAGACAGGGCTTCCTTCCTTCCTTCCTTCCTTCCTCTTTCCTTCCTCCCTCCCTCCCTCTCTCCTTCCTCCCTCTCTCTCCTTCTCTTCCTTCCTCCCTCCCTTTCCTTTTTTCCTTCCTCCCTCCCTCTCTCCTCTCCTTCCTTCTCTTTCCTCCCTCCATCTCTCCTTCTCTCCTTCCTTCTTTCCTCCCTCCCTCCCTCCTTCCTCTCTCTCTCTCTCTCTCTTTCTTTTCTTTTCTTTTAACAGATACATAGATGTAGCTATATAAATCCTAATACGTCTCGAACTTAGGCCACAAATGACTAGGGGAAAACTATAATTGCAAAACAGCCTGGGAGAAAAAGCTCCAGCAACAGGACTTTCTTAGAATTAAGGGCACCAGAACTTCACCCCACAGGCCAATATAATTAAGATCCTGTCTTCTTTTCTCTTTCTCTCCCCTAAGCAGGAGAACATCTGGCCAACATCTGGATCGGCTGCCAGCGAGGCTTTTGACTGGCTGCCTTGGATCATTCAGCATCGCCTTTCCGTTTGCCCAAGTATAATAATAATAATAATAATAATAATAATAATAATAATAATAATAATAATAATAATAATAATAATAATAACAACAACAACAAACAACAACATAATAATAGTAGTAATAGTAACAACAATAATAATAATAAAAATAAAAATAAAAATAATAAAATAGTTGGAAGGGACCTTGGAGGTCTTCTAGTCCAACCCCCTGCTCAGGCAGGAAACCCTGTACCATGTCAGACAAATAGTGACAGGGGGATTTAAATAATTTAAGGGGGGAGATTTCCTACTGCTCCCCCCAACTGTCCAGGCCCCCAACCTGGGTCAGCCACTTTGATGGGAGAGGAAAAGGATGCTGCGGTTGCTAGGCACCCACCAGTCACCTAGCAACTGTCAGAACAGTGGACCAGGTCACCTATATCTTCTCTCTTGGAGAAGAGGGGAGATTTTTTTTTTCCCCTCCTATACCGCCAACCCCTTCACAACCCTGGGTGTGGGTGATCAAGGTCCTTTCGTCACGCCTCAGGTCCCGATTGGGCTGAAGATGGGTCAAAATTTAATCATCGTTCAGCGCCAACTTGAATTCCGGCTCCAAGCTGGCACGGCAGGATTCCTTGCCAAAGGGCAAGGAAGCAGAAACCGGCCATCGATCAGCTGCGCGAGAGCTTAAGACATTATGAAAAGCAAAACTTACAGGCAGTTCTCGAGTTACGACCGTAACGAGCAGGCTCCATTACGGTCGTAACTTGAGGACCTGTAATTTGCTCATTACGGTCATGAGGATGGTGACGGTCAGGCGACAGACCCGATTTTATGACCTTTGGGGGGGGCAGTTATGAAACGACCACTGTGGCCCTTAAGCAAATATTATGGTCGTAAAAGCAAGCACTGCAGTCATTAAGCAAGGCAACGGTTTTTTATGGGCACGGTCTTGACAGAAACTGGAAGCTAAGTGCTGATTTTATGACCCTTTTTTTTTTGCAGTGGCCACTAAGCGACTCTGCGGTCGTTAAGCAAACGCCACAGTCAGTAAGTGAATCAATGGCTTGCTATGAGCCCAATTTTGATACCAATTGGAACTAAATGCCGATTTTATGAGTTTCTTTGCAGTGGTCACAAAGCAACTCTGCGGTCGTTAAGCAAACGCCACTAACTGAATCAATGGCTTGTTCTGAGCCCAATTTTGATACAAACTGGAACTAAATGCAGATTTTATGAGCTTCCTTGCAGTGGTCACTAAGCAACTCTGCAGTCCTTAAGCAAACACCACAGTCGTTAAGAGGATCAATGGTTTGTA
This sequence comes from Azemiops feae, assembly GCA_023970755.1. Classification (NCBI taxonomy): domain Eukaryota; kingdom Metazoa; phylum Chordata; class Lepidosauria; order Squamata; family Viperidae; genus Azemiops; species Azemiops feae. The sequence continues at coordinate 268,733 of JALGBA010001311.1, forward strand.
ATGAGCAGATTTGCTGAAAGCTGGGAGTCAATGCTGGTTTTTAGCAAAACCGTCATAAAACGGGGTCAAGCGACTGCAGGATGCTGCTAATGGCCGTTAATGTGACCTAACTGCCAAGCCTTTCAAATCCTGGCCACCAGATAGGTCTGCTGGAACTCTGAACGGTCACTAAATGATCGGTCATAAAGCGAGGACTCGCCGTACTATGCTGATTTTACTACCTCGAGTTTACAACATCACCAGCTGTATTTGCAGCAGGTCACAACGGCGGCCGAAGGGCAACCGCCGTAAGTCAAGAGCTTGTATGGGACTCACAGACCTTGGAAAATCAGAACAGTTCAGAGGTAGTCCTCAACTTACAACCGTTCGCTTAGTGACCGTTGAAGCTTACGACGGCACGGAAAAAAAGCGACTTAGGAATGTTTTTCACATTTTGCAGCATCCCCAGGGTCACGTGGCCCCATTTTATGACGGTTTTGCTAAAAAACCTGACATGGATTTCCAGCTTTTGGCAAATCGGTGCTCGTTACTAACCACTGATTCGCTTAATGACCGTGGCATTTTGCTTAATGACCACTGAGTTGCTAATTGGCCACTGCAAAGAAAGCTCATAAAAATCCGCATTTGCTTCCAGTTTTTATCAAAACTGTGCCCCCGGCAAACCACTGATTCGCTTAACGACTGTGGCGTTTGCTTAATGACCGCCGAGTCGCTGTGATTGCAGCATCCCTCAGGGTCACATGATCAATATTCGGACGCTTGGCAACTGACTCAGGTTTATGACAGTTGCAGTGTCCTGGGGGGGGTTCACGTGACCCCCTTTTGCGACTTTCTGATGAGCAAAATCAATGGGGAAGGCAGATTCACTTAATAAACGTGTAACTCATTTAACAACTGCGGTGGTTCACTCAGGAAAGGTTGTAAAATGGGGCAAAGCTCATTTAACCACCGTCTTGCTTAGCAATGGAAATTCTGGACTCCATTGTGGTCGTAAGTTGAGGACTACCTGTATTTATTTTATTTAAACACTTTCTACATCCACCCCTTCTGAGTAGTCCAGGGGGGTCTTCAAACTTGGCAACTTTAAGACTTGTGGACTTCAACTCCCAGAATTCCTCAGGATTCTGGAAATTGAAGTTCACATGTCTTAAAGCAGGCTGGCTGAAGAATTCTGGGAGTTGAAGTCCACAAGTCATAAAAGGGCCAGGTTTGAAGACCCCTGTTTAAGAGGAATGGATTTCAATTTAAGAGGGATGGATTTAAATCCCAGAATTCCCCAGTCAGCATGCTTTAAGAGGGGTGGACTTCAACTCCCAGAATTCCCCAGGCAGCATGCTTTAAGAGGAATGGACTTCAATTCCCAGAATTCCCTAGCCAACCTGCTTGAAGATGGGTGGACTACAACTCCCACAATTCCCCAGCCAGCCTGCTTTAAGACATGTGAACTTCAATTCCCAGAATCCCCATGCCAGGAAGTCCACACATCTTAAAGTTGTCAAGTTTGAAAAACTCTGAGCTAGGGTGATGCAGGATTTAATTTGGAGTTAGGAGGGGAACTGGAGAAGGCAGGGCGGTTATTCAGAGGCTGATGACATCAGGAGGCAGAGTATAAGTCCCTCATCAATTAGCAATTGCAACGCGCTAATTGCAATGTGTTCTGTAAACAGCGAGTTCATTAAGCTGGAGGGAGGGAGGGAGGGAGGGAAGGAAGGAAAAAGGGAGGGAGGGAAGAAAGGAGGGAGGGAGAGAAGGAAGGAAGAGAAGGCAGGGAAGGAGGGTGGAAGGAAGGGGAGGGGAGGAAAAAGAGAGGAAGGGAGGAAAGGAAGGGAGGGAGGAGGAAGGGAAGGAGGAAGGTGAGGGAAGGAAGGAGATGGTGTGAGAGGAAGTTGACAAGGGAGGGTAAATGCGGCTGCTGGACAGTGTATGATAGTGGGGGTTTATCTATGACAATAGTATGAGCGGACAGAGGTCAGGGATGGAGGAGGAAGTAAGGTACAGGTGAGGTACGGGGATAGAGATGAGGTGAGGCAGGATAGGATTAGAGGCAGTGAGGGAGTAGGGGGGGCAGAAGGGCGGTGGAATGATCGCAACCTAGCTCACGAGCACAATTGTTTTTACCGTAGCATTTTTTGAAAGATTCATCATTTTCGTTTGACACACCCTAATATATCTGTCCAGCTGGATGATACGAGAACACTACAAAGTCAGACTCGAGAATACGAGATCCGTAGGTCAAACTCCCCAGCTCTCTTCAAGGCGGAAACGCGGGAAAGGGCGCACGTGCCGGATCAATTTTTCGATCCGCCCATAAAAGGCGATTAGGACCGCACAGCCTTTCTTCAATTCAGTAGGAGAAATATTTTATATGATTAACCAATGCTACCTAATTCAGCTATTGGGACTACATCTCCCATCTCTTGCAGCTGGGGACGATGGGGCCATCCACCAAGGGACATCGGCTATCAATGCTAAACAGTAAACTCTACATCCAGCGGAACTGCACGTAGTCCTCACACGTACGACCGAAAACAGCATCCTCACGGTCATGTGATCAAAATCCAAGAACTTTAGCAACCGGCATGTATTTATGACGGTCCCAGCATCCCAGGGGGGTCAGGTGATCACCCTGTGACCTTCCCAGCCGGCTTCCGACAAGCAAAGTCAAGGGGGGAAGCCGGATTCACTTAATGACCGCAGTGATTCGCTTAACAACTGCAGTGGCAAAAGAAAATTGTAAAATGGGGCAAAACTCACTTAATAACCACTCCGCTTAGCAAGGGAAATTCTTGTCTCAATTGTGGTCGTAATTCGAGTACTACTACGTGTAACTTGGCAACTGATTCACACTTACGATGGTCGCAATGTCCCGGGGTCACGGGATGCCCTGTTGCAACCATCTGACAAGCAAAGTCAATGGGGGAAGCCAGATTCACTTAACAACCGTGTTACGGACATAACAACTGCGGTGATTCCCTTCACAAGTGTGGCAAGGAAGGCCGTAAAACGGGTTCCAAAGTCACTTAACAAACGTTTCACTTAGCAGCAGAAATTTTGGGCTCCACGGTGTCCGTAAGTCGGGGATTGCCTGTACTTGGTGACAAAATTTAGCTGTACAGGGAACCCCTTAGATCCAGATTCTTTACGTGAAATACCCTAATTTTATTTATTTATTTTTAAAATATGTTTTATTGGTTTTTTTTTTTTACATATCCCCATCAATATTTGGTAAACAGTGTGTTGTCTGGGTTTGTATTTACAAATAATCAATAACAGTTTCTATAGTTCCATATTCCACATAGTAGCTTTTTTTCTGCATCTTGGTCTGATTCCCTAATTCCTTTTCCTCCATTGTTTTCCCGGTGACACAATTTTAGATTGCGAGTTTCTTGCGGCACAGATTTACACACTCACCTGTGCCATTGAATGGAAGGAAGAAGTGAGATTTAGCCTTTGGTCAGGCCCACCAACATAATGATCCAATTTATGGGGTGGTGGGAGAAACTGAGATAGCCTCCCCCACTGCAAACGAGTGGGAAAACCCAGCTTGTGTAAGCCCCCCCCCCCAAAAATATCTGGCCTTATTAATACACTAAAGCAGAAGCTTATCCACCCGAAGGATAAAACACCCAGACACAAACTGAGCAACATGGTATATGCCAGGGGTCTTTCAACTTGGCCCTTTTATGACTTGTGGACTTCAACTCCCAGAATTCCTGAGCCAGTATGGGGGAATTATGGCCCCTTCATGACTTGTGGACTTCAACTCCCAGAATTCCTGAGCCAGCATGAGGGAATTATGGCCCTTTCATGACTTGTGGACTTCGACTCCCAGAATTCCTGAGCCAGCATGGGGGAACTATGGCCCTTTTATGACTTGTGGACTTCAACTCCCAGAATTCCTGAGCCAGTATGGGGGAATTATGGCCCCTTCATGACTTGTGGACTTCAACTCCCAGAATTCCTGAGCCAGCATGAGGGAATTATGGCCCTTTCATGACTTGTGGACTTCGACTCCCAGAATTCCTGAGCCAGCATGGGGGAACTATGGCCCCTTCATGACTTGCGGACTTCAATTCCCAGAATTCCTGAGCCAGTATGGGGGAATTATGGCCCCTTCATGACTTGTGGACTTCAACTCCCAGAATTCCTGAGCCAGCATGGGGGAACTATGGCCCCTTCATGACTTGTGGACTTCAATTCCCAGAATTCCTGAGCCAGCATGGGGGAATTATGGCCCCTTCATGACTTGTGGACTTTGAATGAGGAATTCTGGGAGTTGAAGTCCACAAGTCATAAAAGGGCCAAGTTTGAAGACCCCTAGTATATGCAGTACAATGCAGTGAGCCTTGTGCAGATCTGTACATCGGGGAAACAAAACAACAACTTCACAAACGGGTGGCACAACATGGGAGAACAAACCCATCAGGACAAGAGTCAGCCGTCCATCTGCATTTAAAAGACAAAGGCCGCTCTTTCGAAGACAGCAAAGCCCACATTTTGGACAGGGAGGACCGCTGGCTTGAAAGAGGGCTCAAAGAGGCCATCTAGGTCAAAATTGAACAGCCCTTCCTCAACAGAGGGGGAGGGACACGACATCATCCATATCCAGTCTACAACACGGTCCTTTCCGCAGTTCCAAGAAGGCTCCACACCCATTTGCACCACTCAGGTGACCCTGAGGACACAGGTGAACCTCCAGGTGACCTCAACGACTCTCTAACAGAAGGCAAATGACCGGCTGTCTGCAAAGAGTATAAATCCTTCCGTTCCCCACCATCCCAGTCAGAGCTGAAGAAGCTTCTGGGATGAGAAGCGAAACGTCTTCAAGGAAAAACAAGGAAGTCCAGTTGCCTCCTGAAAAAAGCACCTTTGGGACATCTTGCCTTATTATGTCTTCGGAGAGTCATAAAACTCGGAAACAGTATCAATTTCTGCTTCTTGGCGAGTGACACACGTGGTCCTCTACCTACAACAGTTCACTTAGTGACCGTTTGAAGTAACAACGGCTCCCCAAAAAAGGGACTTCTGTTTTTCACACTTACGACCGTTGCAGCGTCCCCCGTGGCCACGGGATCAAAATTCGGACGCTTGGCAACTGACTGGTATTTATGACGGTTGCACAGCGTCCTGGTAGGTCACGGGATCCCCGTTTGCGACCTTCTGACAAGATTAGTCAATGGAGGAAGCCGGATTCCCTTAATGACCGTGTTCATAATTTAACAACGGCAGCGATTCACTTAACAATTGTGGCAAAGGTGGTTAAATGGGGCGAAATTCACTTTAACAGTCTCGTTTAGCAACAAAAATTTTGGGCCCCATTGTGGGTTGTAATTCTAGGACTGCCTGTATCGAACTTCCGAAGCCATTCACAGTGTCCGGAAATGGAATGAGCTACAGATTGAGATCATCAAGCGTCCTTGATTTACGACACAGCTGAGCCCAAAATTTCCACGGCTAAGCAAGTCAGTTGCTAAGCGAGTTTTGCCCCATTTTACAAGAACTCTTGCCACAGTTTTTAAGTGAATCACAGCAAGTGTTAAGTTAGTAACATAGTCGTTAAGCGGATCTAGCTTCCCCCCATTGACTTTGCTTGTCAGAAGGTCGCAAAAGGGGATCACAGGACCTCCTGGGACAGTGCAACCGTCGTAAATATGAACCAGTTGCCATTTTTGTTGATTTTTCATCAAGTGACCTTGGGGATGCCACAATAATCATAAGTGTGGAAAAAGAACCTTAAGTCACTTTTTTCGGGACCGTTGTAACTTTAAACCTTCACTAAACGAACTGTTGTAATTTGAGGACTATCTGTGTAAAGCAGAATAGCAGATCTGTTTGGGAGAGAAAGAAGGATCTCTACATACTCAGGCCCTAAATCCCGCAGGTATCCCCCCCAAATCCTTCCAGCCCTATTTTTTGCCACATGCTGGACTACCCTTCCCATCATCCCCATCCAGGTAGCCCAATATACCAAGAGGGAAGCAAACTGCCGAAGGTTCTTAATGTACAATCACTGTACCTTAAGACAAGATGGCCAGTGTTTCCAAGGCAACATTTTATCCTTTATTTGTATTTCTGTATCCCACCTTTATTATTTTTACAAACAACCCAAGTCTGGCAACATATTCAACACACCTTCCTCCTCTTATGTTCCCCACAACAATAACCCTGCCAGGTGGGTTAGGCTGAGAGAGAGGGACTGGCTCAAAGTCACCCAGCTGGCTTTTCTGCCTATGTAAGGCAGGACTAGAACTCACAGTATCCTGGTGATTGGCTTAGTCAACCAGCTAGCTTTCATGGCTAATGCAGGACTAGAAGTCACCATCTCCTGGTGACTGGCCCAAAGTCACCTAGCTGGCTTTCATGGCTAAGGTGGGACTAGAACTCACCGTCTCCTGGTGACTGGCCCAAAATCACCCAGTCAGCTTCCTTGCTAAGGCGGTACTAGAATTCACCGTCTCCTGGTGATTGGCCCAAAGTCACCCAGCCAGCTTTCATGGCTAAAGTGGGACTAGAACTCACTGTCGCCTGGTGACTGGCCCAAAATCACCCAGTCAGCTTCCTTGCTAAGGCGGTACTAGAATTCACCGTCTCCTGGTGATTGGCCCAAAGTCACCCAGCCAGCTTTCATGGCTAAAGTGGGACTAGAACTCACTGTCGCCTGGTGATTGGCCCAAAGTCACCCAGCTGGCTTTCATGGCTAATCTCTTCCTTTAAAGAAACCAGGTTAACAGATATGGCAACCCCCAAACCCACATGACCACCCCCTCCGTGCCCAGGATTGCACAGGGCCAGCCAAGACAAAGGTTACCCCAATACAAAAAAGAGAGCGAAAAGGCGTATATTTTCATGACGACAGCCAGCCGTAAGGATAACCAAGCAGCTGCTGCACAATCTTTACCGCCCCCCCATTTAGCTCACCCACAATCTAAGAATTTCTACATGCCCCCCAAAGTTTGCCAGCTTCACCAAATTAAGCCCCATCTGTACCCTCTGCCAGTCACAACTTCTCTAAAGAAGCAAAACCCGATTTTTATTTTTCAACCAAGGCACCGAGACGTCACACGCCCGTCGCCGCTACCTCCGATAATCCAACTTTTGTTGTAGAGACATTGCGTGGTGCCTTCTTTTATCCCCTTCTCAGCCTTGGGGGCGGGGGGGGGAAGGACAAGGCGGTCGAAAAGAAACACAACTGGACAATTTCAAAAGCTTCCGTCTCATCCCACGGTTTGTTCCCACCAAACTTTGGGGAAAAGTACAAAGTTGAGGGGATCCTGCTAGGCGCAACGGGGGTGGCCCCGCCAGTTCTCTCTGTTCAGGTGGGTGTGAGCGCTTACTGCCCGCGGCGGGCGCCAGACAAGTGTGCAAAGCCCATCTTGTCCTCCCACGTGGAAATCCCTGCCTTTTGCCCCGGCGTGCCAGCTCAGACACACACACACCCGAAAACGAGAAAAAGAAAAACAGCAGGGCCCCACACAAAGACACTCAATGGTTTTCACAGCAAATTATCTTCCCGTTTAATCCAAAAAAAAAAAAAAAGTCCCTTGGCCACCCTGCAAATTATTCAAAGCTGAATCCCGGGCGTGAATTTTTACGGGGACATTCCCGTCAAATTTATATATATATATATATATTGGCAGGGCCAGCCGTCTGAAAGGAAAGCGCTTTGCCACCCGGATTAGCTGCGATACCCATCTTGATTCGGGAGCGATCAAGCAAATCAGAAGCGCTTGCCCAAAGTTGGATATTATTTTTTGCAAAACAAAACAAAACAAAAAACAAAAACCCTTCATCCGAGGATGCTTTTCAAGAGAAATGAAATATTCACGAGCAAACGGGAAAGGATCTGGCGGGCTTGCAGGTTTTTAAAAGATGAACGAGCGGGAGACCCAGATGTTAACAAAAATCAGGAAAACAGAAGATCGAAGAGAACCGAGGGATAAAGACGGTTTTTTTAAGACCGAGAAAGAGGTAAAGTAACTTGAGCGTGACGACGACAACAAACGTTGAGCTGTGTGTCATTTCAAAATAAGCAAGTGGGAGGGGGGGGGACACACACACAAAAAAAAGACTTGGTTCAGTTGGGAGAAACCGCAACTGTCAATGCTGGCAAGAATTCCTGTGATTTAAAAAAAAAAAGTGTGTTTTGCCTAGAAATGACGCTTTCCTTTTAGACAATACTGTTGTGACAACTGACACTCCATTTTTACGTGTATGGCAACTGGGGGGAGGGGGGGGAAACATGAGTTAAATATAAGGTGTTACAAGAAGTAAAAGGAGGATTGGGTGGAGTTTACCCGGTTTGAAATTTTTAAGAAGAGATTAGACAGCCATTTGTCTGAAATGGTGTAGGGTTGGACTAGATGACCTTCAAGGTCCCTTCCAACTCTTGTCATTCTATTCTAAATTGCATTTTGCAGTTGTTTGCTGTTGGTTCAGACGTAGAGGAAAGAGAGGTTTTTGTTGCGAAATAGAAGATTTGGGGAGCTAGAAGGACATGACCTGATATTTGGGTGGCATGGATGTTTTGGGGGTACGATAAAGTTAAGGCTAATGTGGATTTTAAAAACCGTTACGTTAGATGTGTCATATTGACAATATGGAATAGATACAAACCCAGGCTGTGGGTTTCAGCACACACACACAAAAAAAACATTTTACAGGCAAGAAATAATAGGATAACGTATCAGAGATATTAGATTTTTGTCGAAGGAAATGCAAAATAAAATCAAGAGTAGGACTGGTGGCTGCGGGATAGAGTTGTCCATGGTTCTCTTATTTACAATTATTATTTATTTATTAAGTTTACATGCTGCCCACCTCACTCTGCAAGGTGACTTGACTGCAAGTCGGAAGGATAAATATAAAAAAACGTTAAAAAAAATATTAAAAGCACGTTTTTTCTTAGAATCACGCCGAGTCAGAATTAGGCACCAATTAAATTCCTTCAAATGAACTTTGCTGAAATTTGAAGAACAACAAGTGAAAGAATCTACGATAACGCGGGCTAAATATTCTGGCTATCATACAAATCGAACGGTGGAAAAATAAAGTGGTTGAAACAGTTTGAAATTTACACGACGGGTAAAGGTGAGAAATAGAGAGAAATTTTATAAAATGAGGTACAGGTGATCCTCGACTTTCAACAGTTCATTTAGTGACTGTTCAAAGTTATGACGTCACTGAAAAATGTCACTTATAGACTGATTTTCACACTTAACGACCGATGCAGCATCTCCCATGGTCATGTGATCAAAATTCAGATGCTGGGCAACTGATTCGTATTTATGACGGTCGCAGCGTCCCGGGCGGGATCACGTGATCCCCTTTTGCGACCTTCTGACAAGCAAAGTCAGTGGGAAAGCCAGATTAATTTAACCTTGTTACTAACTTAATGACTGCAGTGATTCGCTTAACGACTATGGCAAGAAAGGTCGTAAAACGGGGCAAACCTCACTTAACAACAGAAAATGTGGGCTCAATTGTGATCGTAAGTCGAGGACTACCTGTACTGTTAATATATGTCACCAGAAAAACTGTCTAGATTGGTATAAAGATATTTCAAATTTATATTGTAAATGTGAACAGGAAGAAGGGACATTTTAGCATCTTCGATATACATGTAAATCAGCTAGAAAAACTTGGGTTTCTTACATCCACTGATTCAGGGGAATTTAAAAGATTAATGTACAATTGAGGCCAGAGGTTTTCCTTTCAGGATGGATGGACAAAAATCAGGGGATTTTATTTTTATAACGTGATAACTGCAGCGAGATTATTGTATACACAAAGATGGAAAAATATGACACTGCCTACAGTGGAGAAATGGATAGTGAAGATAACGGAACTTGCTGAGATGACTAAATTGACTTCCTCAATCAGAGAAAAGACATTATCTTCTGTTTATTGCTGACTGGGCCTTTTATAATTTATAGTTTTGATGCTTAGACAGGAGGGATTATAGAAAGAAGAGTGTTCAGCTTTAACCCCAGAGTAAGAAGTAAATTTATAAGTATACCTTTTTTCTTTCTTTTCTTTTCCTTTCTTTCTTGCAGTTTTAATTTTCTCTTTGATTTCTTTTTCTCCTTTTTTCTTACTTTATATTCATTTGCACTGATTTTTAATCTCCCATCTTAAAAATCTTTACTGAAAAGTACATATTGAAGAAAAAACCATTACAACTCTACTATCTCTATCATATCTATCTCTATCATTATCTATCTATCTATCTATCTATCTATCTATCTATCTATCTATCTATCTATCTATCTGTCTGTCTGTCTGTCTGTCTGTCTGTCTATCTAGTGTCTAACGTCTCTAATATCTATCATTATCTATCTCTGTCTGTCTGTCTGTCTATCTATCGATCTATCTAGTGTCTAACGTCTCTAATATCTATCATTATCTCTGTCTGTCTGTCTGTCTGTCTGTCTGTCTGTCTGTCTGTCTATCTATCTATCTATCTATCTATCTATCTATTTTTAAATGTATTTGCTGCCTATCTCTCTGTCATCAAGCTCTGGGCAGCTTACAAACTGATAAAATGATATTATAAAAGCTTAAAACAGTAAGACATTAAGTAAGTAAATACATTTATCCTAATTATTCTCTTTCAGTCAACAGAAAGCCATTGGCTGTTTCTCTTGCTGTCAATTTATCCCGGCAATGAAGAAACTTGAATATTAAAAATAAAAAAAATATCTCCAAAAAGTAAAGAGCTGTTAAATAATGAACCCAATTTCTTAAAAAGGTGGCAAGCTGCCGCTTGGCTGCATAATGGCTTAATCTGGATTCCTTTCCTGAAAGGGGAGGGTATGGTGGGGTGGATTGGATGACCTCTAGGGAACCTTCCCTTCATATGATTCTATGGTTAAAATTTCCCGTTTCTTCCGGCAAATTTGAACATTTCCCAAATTGACAACAGAAAAGTGGGAGGAAAAAACAATCCCATCACATTTTAGAAGTAAATAGGAAAAAATATATGAAATCATTGCCTAGAAAAAAAACCACTTTTCCAAGTATGGGAAGAAAAAATAGTTGCACTAATAAATTGTCCACTTGAATCAGTCTCCCAAATAGAAGAAGCACTTTTCTGGAAAATCGGGAATCCTGCTGTGTTTTGTTTGGGGGAAAAGTGGATTGCTGGATCCCGTTTGGGGGGGTCACCATGTCATCTAAGTGGGGTGAACAGAAGCAAATTCAATTTATTTGTCAGAAATTGAACAGATAAATACATAATAAAGTCCCAGGCACTAGGTTTAAACCCTCCAGGCTCCTTCAACAAATCCTTTGGGCCAACATCTGTAGCAAATTAAGAAATCAAACCAGATTTGATTCCAACATGTTAAACAAGCATCTTCTCTTCTCTTCTGGAGCTGCTAAAGATTCAGCTGGCTTCAAACCCAAATCCTATTTTAGCAACGAACAGGAAAAAAAACACAAAAAAACCCCCTCCACCTCCTCAAGACGCAGATTAACTGTGCAACCTCTGAGCATATTTGTTATCGTGGATTCATCTCCCACAAGGAGGACTAGCCACTTCTGATTTAAATCCAGCAATAATAACTTAAATTAACATTGCTGCCCGACTCCTATCAATGCAACAACAATAACGAAAAACCAACGCAAGGAACAAGCATTGGGAAAGCTCACTTTTCTTGCAAAACACACCCTGGAGTCGTTTTAATATAATTTTCTTCCCCTCCCTAACCTTAAAGAAGCAGCCGGAGATGAAAACAAAGAGAAAAATTTTGCATTTGGAAATAAAAACGGGCCGATTCGCCACAGGCTCAAATCTTCTTCATTCATGCCTGAATTGCACCACAGGTAGTAGCACGCACTTTTGCATTAGGAATTAAACCAACAGGTAGCAAATAACATTTCCCCCCCCCCTCGTCCCGGCCCTTAACCCCAAGGAAATTCCAGATCCAGTTGCGCAATGACTCTTAAGACGTGTCTCTTCAGCTCCCCGCAAATTTTTGACATATTTTTTGATACGTGAGCGACTGCTGCCACGGCTATTTTAAACCACGAAGCACAAGGAAAACCTATCCCACAAGCTGGGGCAGGTCGAGACGCAAAGCAGGCCTTCGAAAGTTAAAGGAGAGTTGTTGCTAAATGTCAAGCTTCTAGACCTCACTGGGCACGCTTCCTTGCTCTATCGTATCGTAAGCAGAAATCAAAAAGATGGTGCGCAATTAAATTAAACAAGAGTTAGATTATTTCCCCTCTCAAGCTGGCCGGCCTGCTTGGATGTATCCGAATATTGCCACAATCCACAAGTTTCTCAAATTTAAAGCACACCTTTAAATTTCCCCAAGGGTGGCTTAGCTGACTTAGAATTTTTTTAAAAAAACCACAACAAGGAAAAAGCAATCTAAAATAATTTGCACAATCCCTGGGCGTGGAAACACTTCTATACAATCCTCGGTGTTCTTCAACACAAATCAAAATACCTTTCCCCAAACACCTTAAAATTGGTTACTATGATAACACATCTCCTGGTTTAAATTTTCTTTGCCATTGTTTTCCCTTGGGACTTCTCTCAATGAAACAATGGCCTAAAAAATGTTGATAAAGCTGAGATAAAAATAAGTACATGTTGTTGTTTTTTTAAGGCCGATAATTTTGGGCTCTTGTTTGCAAACCTATTCACCCGTCTCTCCTTCCCCAAAGGAAACATCTTAGTGCATATCTAAGCGTAGCAAATTTAATTTAATTTAATTCACGCTCACTCAAAAAAGGGTGCACTCTTTTTTAAGGTCAGAATAATCTATATTTTATGTGCCAAAAAAACCCCTCTGACACTAATTGTCATGCAAAAGTCCTGAAAAATTCAATGCTATTGATTGGGGGTCCCCGATATACAAGCGTGCTTTTTTTCTATTGTACGCCTGTTGAAATATGTAAAGACACACACACACACACACACACGTATGAAGAAAAAACACATACATGAACCTCCCCAGTAAACTTTTTTAATCCGGAAGGTTTGCCGTGTGTTAATTTTATCGCAGCCTATAAACAAAGAGGCACGTGCCATTTAAAAAATTAACAATGTTAATTTTGTGTTGACTGATCATAATACACCTCGCCCGATGTATGACATAACACGGGTGGCGATCCGTGACAATCTTAACACTGAAAAAATTCTGCATTTTCTTACGAGAGCCATATAGAAAATAACAAAAAATTTAAAAGGTTTGGGGATTTTGGGGGGGCCTGTGTTGCATCCATCCACCGTTCTGTGTGGAACTGAGCAAGATTAGGAATTCTGAACGGATGTAAATGCAGATTTTTTTTCTCTCCCCCAGTTGTGGCGCTGGACAATGGCATCTATCACCCCGCCCTCCGCGGCTGTGAACCATGGGTTTCAGAAACCAGTGGCAAGGCAAGGCAAGGCAATCCAATCTTAAGACCAAGACAGTTTAAGGAAGATAATGGAAAATAAAGAGAATCCAAATTGGAAAAAAAAAAGGGAAGGGTTAGAAAAAATCACAATATTTGTGTGTCCTTCCAAGGCTTGCCTTAACCTCAGCTGTTCCAACCAATTTTATTATGATTTTATTTTTTAAAAAAAGCCATTTAATCTGGATGGATTCCTTTGCAACCAGGAAAAAAAAAAACAGCGATGTGAATTTTTGCAGATTTCCCCAAAAAAATCCAAGACAGAAAAGGGAAACCACTTTGAACCCTCTTTTTAAACGCTCCCCTGTTGTTGTTGTTGTTTTGTTTGTTTGTCTGAATTAGGGCAGGTGCAGTTTTGCCAAGGAAACACACACACACACACACCCAAACAGGATGCAGCATGATGGGGTTTTTTTTGCAAAAAATAAAAAATAAAAGGCACGAAACCTCCCATTTAATTGC